>JTDE01021476.1:39269-54755 GCA_014338405.1 Paragonimus skrjabini miyazakii | reverse complement strand
GGACAGCGGTCCTCAGAAAATAAAAATTGCAGCGCAACAAAAAAGAGTAATCTTGTTGCTTGATTGCATGTTGTGGTTACGGCTCAATGAATGTTTTGGGTTTCATAAATCTGCCACACTACTTATTAGGAATGTTTTGGGGTCAATTTAGTTTGAATACTCCAACTTCACTGGACGCTGATGCACCGCTTGTTTTTGAGTACGTCGTTTCCGGCTGTCTCCACGATGTGCACAATACAACCCTGAGGACGAAAGGAGTTTGAGTAACAGTCCTCTAGGAGAACGTCTTGAAATTAACTGTGAACAGCTTGATGATAAGGGTGTGACACATTGACTGTTACAATTATGAAAATTCAGCGGACTCTATCTATCGACCGTAAGGCATCACGTGGAGATCATCCAGTGCAACTCAACCATGGACGCAAATTGATTGTATCATGGACAGCTGATGATGGTGCCAATTCACTAAAGACTGTCGCTCATTTTGGAGCGACTATCTTGATTAAGGTCATGCCATTGTTCGTGTCCGCTTCGTCTTATCATTTGTTCAGAGATCATCGGCTCACAAACAAAGTACTCAGTTGGAAACTGAGCGACGAGAGTACACAAAACACTGACTAGTAAACTCTCCGGGTCACAACAATGAAGTGACCCAGGCGAACATTAGGTAGAAGCCTCAACGGCTATGTGTATCTCTTACGAAGAGGTCTATTCCAAAGAAGTATCACAGATACGACAGAAGTGGATTTTTGCTGATTCAGCAGCACTTATGAACAAAATTCGACCGATCCCCTGCCTGACCCCACATGTAACAAAGATCTCCGTGAAATAAAACGCAAACTTACGAAGAGTTTACGTAAGGAACTAGAAGGCAGGCCAAAGAGATAAAGAAGGCATTTTTAAAAAGCAATAACCGGACGCTGTTTTCCCCCAATTCGTGGTTTCACTGATCGTCAGTAAAATGTTAGTGAGACTATATGTGTAAAAGATGGCTCATGTATCTACAATCCGTCACGGCGACTTGAGAGATGGGCTGAGAACTTTGAGGAAGAGCCTCACTGGTTAAACCTGGCACATTCAGCTGTGAATGATGGAGAATGTATGATTAGTTATGACATTCCAGAGGAGCCTCTGTCAGAAACCGGAGTGGTTTCGAAGCTTGAATTACTGGAACGTAATAAGGCCTCAGGTTGGAAACTTTTTTTCTTCAACATTTTCCGAAGAGGGCTGTGAAAGGTTGCTGTATAAAATGACCATACTTTCAAGTTTTCATTGGAAAAATGAAAGTGTTTCGTGAATGCAGCTCATCAACAGTCATTCTCATTTTCACAGAAGGATCCAGGACATCAGGTAACAACTACAGAGAGTAAAAGAGCCAAGAATTGTTGCAACAGTCTTTATTGAGATGCCACCAAACACACACGGAAAAATGCCTTCAACATGTCAACGTTAAAATTGATGGTCATATACAACTTAAGAAATTGGCTTGTTCACAGTCTACAATTATTTTATTTTGGCAGAATTAGACTACCATATTGGATGTTAAAGAAAAGCATCAAAAAGGAAATTATTGAATAATGCACAGTAGAGAATGGATACACGTCAACTGTGGTTCTCAAAAGGTCAATGAGGAAGATAAACAGCAACATTCTGTAGGCTTTTCAAAACAGGTTTTATTTGTGTCTTAATACCAGGTCGGGTAGTAAACGACGCATAGGATCCCAAAAGAGTCATTAGCTCTATAGAACCTCATCTCGTTGCAAATGACACAAAAATACACACAACTGAACTGGATCAAAAGACAAGAAGCCGGCCTTGCCAATGCTTTTGAATCAACCTAACAAGTATACATGCAGAAGAAAATCGGCTAGACTCATGCGCTGACCACTAGTAGGACTGTCAGCTTTAGACCTAGTCGCTTGGTTGGATATACGCAGTTTATTTCGGGCCGTCAGATCAAATGAATGGAAGTTGACATGATTTCAGTGTGCTTCGACGCTTGCTCTCAATCTAACACGAGTTCCTATTCGTCTGGGCCCATAAGATGAAGACAGATCAACTGATAATTGAACAAAACTCGTATAACTACCACGTGAGGTCCTGTGCGTCAGAAGTGGTAATGAGATGGACTGTGGATATTCTATTTGTGCAACAAATCCAGACCAAAACTTTCACTTTAATGACTCCATTTAGAGTAGTGCACACGGAAATATCTAAGAACCGAGTACCATGAGGGTTTTTCGAGTAACCACCTGTTTTCCTGCTTCTCCCAACCGGACGAGTTCCAACAAAATAAAAACAGTTACAGTGGTATGTTGGTTGGTTCGGAAGTTGTGTAATGCAAGCTACCCTTGGTCACAGATGCGCAGGCGTTCGGTGGCTTGCATAATTGCGACAGGTTAATCCGAAATCGAAGGTCATTAACCGTCGCAAAACATTATAGACCAATTAGAATGAAAGCAAAGCGACTTGAATAAGAGAATTATACAATCAACAATACAGCCAATCGAATTGTTGGATAAAAATACCCAAAATCAATAGAAAATTCCTCAGACAGATGAAAACTTTTCAAATGGTAGTCTCCTTCATTTCGTTTCGTTCCTCGTGTGTTACGCGAATTATCAAAACTGTGTTAGGCGTCCAAATATAGTGAAAGCCATAACTTAAGCCCGATTACTGTCATCATACGGTGCCAGATCCAAATCATCGCCACCAACAATACATCAGCGGTTGAGACTGATATTCAGCTGCCGCACAACCACCAACAATAACTCAATTTGCAGATCAAAAGGAATGAGAAGGATGCGACTCAAGTGAGAAAACCTATCCATTAAACCCAATCAAATAACAGCCGTATCCCTAGTTGGCTAACAAGCAAGTGGGTTGCAAATGGAAGCAAAGTGGCACGTAGCATACGGTTTCGTCGAAGTGATTATTTGAAGGAATCAATTACACAACAGAAGAATTCAGGCTACTGAATCTTTTTAGATGTCGCCTTCACGAACGTCAGTAACCAAAGCTGACCTGGAGCGAGGTATGTTCACGATCGGCAGTAGCTACATCGCTGGTAGCTATTTACATTTATTTGCGCCCAATCAAATAAATAATCATCTCACACAATACGTCAACCCGTTGTTATATAAACACAGTATTCATCATGACGACTGATAACGATAATTCGTTTGCATCGATTGTGTGACCCTTCTAAACTGGTAGTACTAATGCTGACACGGGCGAAATGACATTAATAAACAGAAAAGCGAAATTCATTCGAGTTAAACTTGTCTGCAACTGGAGATGAAATAAACTGATGGCTGAAAAGAAATGAAAGTCGGAGTCACCAATGGACCAGGTGCCCTCAAAAAAACTTGAGCTATTACAAGTTCGACAATCGACGCTAACGTCGCCGAATAGGCTCGACGAGACAAAAATGATTCAATAGGATTTTGAATTAGACAGAAACGGATGACATTACCAGTACGACAAGTGCAATTTGAAATCAACTAAAACAAACTGTGAAACTGAAAGCTAAAATTACGTTTGCAATACGTTAAGATGTAACCAGAATGGGATGGTGAACACGAAAATCCAAGATGCAAAGAAAAATATACTTCATATTGAATCGAATACGTTTGTTCGAACTTGAATCCTATATAAAAACCGAATAAACTATTGTATTCGATTGGTGACAATGAGTGGAGGTTGAAATAACCGGAGATCGATATAAACTGAACCGTATCCATACCCGACCGCAGTTTTTCACACCCGAAATGTAGCCGAGCGTTTAGATATAATTTGGTCATGCCCATCGAGAGGTAAATGATACAATAGTCAACAACGTCATTTCATGAAAGCATTAACTACAGTGCATGGAAATGCACTAACAGAAAGGAAACTCGAGTAGAATTCTTCTTTACGAAAGAGATGCGAAAGCTATAATCAAACGACCGTAGTATCCAACCTACGCCACACTTCATTTGTATTGTTTATAGAAAAAAGGCAGGCTAACTGAACAACAAGACTGTAAGAAGGTGAACGTAAGACAGTTCGGTACAGTATGAGCCCCAGCAATAATGCCACCCTTAGGTTTTGATCAAACGACGCAGTTATTGGGGTGCCGTTGTTAGAAAGACGATCATTAAGTTAAGCGAGGTCCAGTGTACACCTCTTTCCAAGGTACCGGCTTTAAGCTGCACAAAAGCCAACATGGACATTAGATTACAAAGTACAACGTATATGTCTGATCAGAATGCATACGTTCTGATATGATACATACACATCAAATAAAAAATGGATCTAACGTTCACATCCAATGCACGTCATATTCTAATGACGCAACACCAATGAGTTCCCATAACGGCATTTCGCGTTATCTACTCAACGTCATACAGGCGAACATTGCGCTAGGCTGAAGCTGTTGCAATCCGAAGGTTCAAACTCGTGTTGTGTGTTCAGAAACAACTGTTTGTAGGGTTGTCGCTATCTTGGTAGTGGCAATGATTACGCACTCTGACAATTGACTTTCTCTGGTATCTTGTTCCTTTTCTCGCTGATATATAAATGGTCTGTAGTATGCACTCGTAAAGATGCATCGAAATTTGTCCGGACATAAGTCATGCAATATCAACCTAATGTCTTCTTTATTCAAATTCTTGATGGGAAAAGAATGTTTTAGACATCCATTCTGTTACGCTTAAAAACGGCTTCACCAATCAATTTTCCATCTCAAATATTGTGTTAATCGCTACAGCCTAATTTTCCATCCGTGGCTAAGCCACGGCCTGTTTTGTAACAATGGACTAGAGATAGAAGTAATTGCGAGTACAATACATTTAAATAACTGTCAAACGCTATTATCAATGCCCGACGTTTTCGAAACATGTCACTCTCCAATCCAAGATCGAGGACCTTTACAATTTAGTCGTAAATATGTTTCTGACTGAAGTGTGAACGTTGACGATGGCTAGCTCCGCCAACCTTCTCTTCTGTAAATGTCCCAACCACTAGTGACAAACGACTGAGTGGGTGCAACTGAGCTTACAGGGTCGCTTGTTAACTGGTAGTTACCCAGCGAACTACATGCACATCACGTGACTGGGCTGGCTAGCTGACAGTGCGTGTTTCAAAAGTGCGGAAAGAATGACGTGTCAAAGCCCTGAATGATGAGAACCCGTTCAGTTAGCTCAAGGTGTGACGGGTTAGACCTTGTGAATTGCTGCAATATATGCACCAGGCTAGCTCGCCCAAACACCTGCTGTGCATGAGTGGAATTGGTGCGTTGTAAACGTCTGAATATATACGCTGGGTCGGCCACGGAATCAAAGTGCGATCACCGAAATTCGAATTTTTCTCCTGAAAATGGAGAGAACAGAAAATTGTAGTCTCGAGAATAACGCGACTGTTCCCGTTAACTGCTTTTGAGTCGGAACAAAAACTCGTGCAAAAAGCCACCCTGTTCCGCTCCAGAATGTACGCGACAGGAGAAAAATGTAGGGTATTTATATGGTGCATAGTGACCTACAAACATTCTTGGATTAGAAGATCGAAAGGTAGTTACTAAAAATAATAGTTAGTCACTAAGCCATCAATCAGTACGGTGGAATAATGCTCAATCAGGTAAAAAAAAAGTAGCGAAGGTTACCTCTAGTGTTCTGGAAATTTCTGTTCACTCCGATTGGACAAGACGTTTTATTTGAAGGAGGTGGACGGAAAAAATGGGGTTCGCTACCAGTATGCTGAAACATATGTTTAATGGTAACCGACTTTGTTGAGCTACTCGTTACATAGCAGTCTAGTTGGGCATATTTGTAATTTACACGAAAGGCCTCCATAGCGGCGCAATAAGGAAAGCCAGTTAGCATGTTATGTTGTTTTGTACACCATGAAAGTGGTGTTTATAGCGTATTGCCGCCGTTATGGAGATCCAAACACATTTTAATGGACCTTACACCAGTTAGTCAAGAATTGACGGCAATAAAGGGGTAGCGTTACCATCAAAGTTTGATTGTAATCAGAATGTCAGACTAAAAATCACACAGTAGCCTGTTAGAATCAGTCATCTCTTTTTCTACTGTGCAAGTTGACTCAGACGGTCTGTGGGGCGCGATGTCATTCTCTTCACGTGAACGATTTACTCACTCCTCCTAACGCATACTTTGCAACATAAACTAATGAGACTATAGTTATGGGTTGACACCCCCTCCCTTACTTTCGGAAAACAGATTTGTACAATCGCCCACCTGGTCTGTTAATCACGATGAGTTCGTTTAGACTCTTTATGGTCATGATAACCACTCTACTAACTTCGGGTCGTTTTCAAATGAGTACGAGGCCGTCCCGAAGTTTAGTTTTATCATTCAAATATCCGGGTGGGATTTTATTTCATAGCCATATTTCATATGCCAGCCGTTTTCAGTAGGACAGAGTGGTTATTTTTTATGCTTCAACCTTTCACTGATCGCAAGTTCAAGTTTTGTTCCACATAAGCTGTACCGCTCTCACACAATTTGCTCTACGTTATATACAAAACGCATGTTGGGTTACAGGTGAACGATGCGGCACTGCCAAGTTGTAGACATCTATACAGATGGATGGGCGATCAGAGGGTTAACAATGTTCACACAAAAACTGCATTAATCTGGCGAGAAACTCTATCAGAACGTTTCTTCAAAACTGCAACAATGTCACAATAAACGTGCAAGAAAGGTTGAACTGTTGAACGATGGCGTAAGTGCGAACGACAGTTTGAGTTTTAACGTATAGAAGATGCACAAAAGAATGACGATAGTTCAGAACAAGGGGGATATGCATGACTAGAAAGGATTCGCTCAGAAAATTCGTTGCAAGCAGTAAGGTGTTTGTCAGCGGTAATACTGGTCAATGTTAAACTATATATATATACATATATGCACGCATTATACTGTAAATTCGTCTTCTTTTCCACGATCTAGTGCGATTTCAAACTAACTTATATGATCAGTCACAATGAGTGTACCGTAATCAACTGGAGCATGCCTCCGGAATGAATGGGAATAAACTACTAAAAAATAGTACATTCGATAAAGACAGCCACAATGGCAACGTGTGTAGATAAAAAATCAAACCTATTGCATTAACAAAAAGCCCTACTCTTTTCCTGAGGATGTTTCCACCCAAAATATCTCGAAAGTTGAAAAATTAATGAGGAGTGTTGACCGGAAAGTTCTATTTCTGCATGAACTCCGTTGATTCTAGTATTGTAGTATAGTACAACACGTTAACTGGGTATGCATAGTGATCGCCCAGCACAAACCCAAAGATGATCACGTTAGAACGATTTTGCTGACCGTTGATCAACCGTGGTCACTAACGGCTGGATAAAGTGCTCCCCATACGGATACAATAAAGTGCTGAGGCTAATAACAATGTGGCCAGCCAAATTTACACTAACTCTGTAACATCACACGTATGAAAAGACTTACTTGCAGAACTCCGTGAGCGCCGTCTTCAAAAAATGCGCCACATTTAGCCTCGCTCAATGTTGAGCGCCAAAGTGTCAACAGGCGTTGCAAATTCTGCAAATTCCGAACCGGTTCCCAATGCTCGTTAGACCGCCTGTAATATAAATTCACGTTGGGGTGTAACTGTACACAAACATTAGAACGGATGTCATTTTACCCTGAAAGGCTCAACAACCAGTTGCACTTGTTGATATTTGGTCGATAGAAATAACACAAAAATAACTGCCAACATTCGTGCAAAAAACCAGTCTTCGCCTAGTCAGGCACTGTTTGTCTACGGGATCACTTTGGCCGATCTACACAGCATTTTTGCTAGAAAGACCACTGACGGGATCGAACAATAGTGGTCATCTTTGGAAGTACTCTTTCTTGAAAATGATGAGAACCAAGACCGAACTACCAGTTGGAATGACGGTTAATTATTTTGAAAAAAGTTCCTTATGACTACTTATGCATTGTGCTTCTCTCAGAACATTATGTAGATGATGCACATTTAACTTACCATACCTAAAAAGCCCATGCGATTATTGACGGCAAATAAGCACAGCTTTTCAGCAAACCGTACTGCTAGCCCGAGGGAACATTGTAATTTGTCTCATGCCTTTCATTCGAAGTTTAAAGACGATTTATTAGGCAAGACTTATCTACCGCACTGCGCAGATAAATTAAAGTTGAGACGGCGCGTATCTATGGATTACAGATAGGTTGTTAAGTTGGAGGTCAGATGATGTCTGCATTATAGCACTGATCTGTTACTTTGAATGAAACGGAATGAAAGTAGATCGAGTCAATGATAACAAACAGTATGCGATAACTCAGGCTGTCTGCAGAATGATCAGTTCAGCTGTCTCGCATACACTGCAGCGCAAAATATAAGATAAAAAATGATGCTGATAAACGACACGATTCCTCTAGGAAGGAATCGAATCAAATTAGGATCAGAACTGTGACCCACGGTTTATCTGGGGACAGTATCTTTCGAAGGTCCTAAATTCCTACAGAAGCACCTTGGTTTTGGAAAAAGGTAGTCTCTCTGGCGGGCAACTATTTTAGTTGGCTGGATTCACCAATACACGTAAGCATGAAAGAATATCAGTCCGGTGGACAGAACGGAATGATAACAGAAGAAAATAATTAACGCGTAAAAAGACAAGTCCAGAAGGGAGAACAGGTGAAGCAGAAAAGACAATGATTAGTTGCGGTAACAACTGATTCTAAAGAACAATTTCATTAAATGCAACAACACCTGGGACTGTGTCCAAAAAGACCCGGTGCAAGCTGATTAATTCATTTGGATGGTTAGATGAACACAGTTAACCTCACCAGATGATAGTACACTAGCAGTAACAATCATTCAAATAATTCTCACGCCATATCTCTAGCGGATGAGTCAGTTCGGAGATAAACAGGTGGAGCAATGTCAACTAACTGATCGTGGCCGGGCTGTTCATAAGGAATGAGACCAATAAACCATGTTCGAACGGAACGATAAATGTGATTAAAACGGTGGAAACAGGAAAAGATACTGTGCTACAAACTCGCTGGATTTATGATCAATCCAAACCCTGACCCAAAAAACGATCTAATAGCGAGCAAATCCGATGTCGTTTTAGCAAGCAATATCAAGATTGAAAAGACAGTTGTACCGTTTCAATTTCAGTTATTCATCACGTTCTTTGTTCAATATCACAATCTGTCACAAAACGTTATTGCTGTAAGCCAATGATAGACTCTAACATAATAGTGATGTAACCCTATAGAGACCAGTGACCGTGTGCCTTTTCTGAGGATCACGATTACAACTGTATTTCGCTCGTCTGTTCTAGATGCATGCCTGCCTTAGGAAACCAGATACTAAGTTGATGTCACTTTCTTTAGTCATACAACTAATTACACGCACTGGATGCCTTTCCCTCTCGAACAGCTCCCATTTACTATTCCATTCTTCAAGATCGTTTAGTATGCATCTCTCCCAGTGTTATTTAATGTACTCGAAGGTTCTATGCATTTTTCGACTGGCTCACTTCTGGATGCCACCGAGTGGGCGTGAACCCGCCTCATATGTTTTCCTTTCTTATTTTGGTTGCTGTCATTGGTCTCAGACTAGGTCAGATAAAGAATCTTATCGTGCCTCACTACCTAAGCACTCCTACGCGGTCAGTAGTGCGACATACAATCCTATGAGTGTAACTGCTTTTCGTCTGACTGCTCCCCTTTGGCCTGTCTGACAAGGTTGCACCTGGAAGGACCGGAGTCTTAGTCAGCATAGCCCGCCGGATCAAAACAGTACACAAGCCCGGTCACCTCGCCAAGGCAGCAGTGTAGGTCGGGATTTGGCTTATTTCAATTTGAACATCACCAACTATTGATCACAGCTGTCGCATTCTCATAGACTATCCTAATCGCGGGGTTATCGATTGAAGTTAACAGGACAGTTACTGTGTCTCCATTTCGAGACGATCGGGCAACCTGATCATTACTCACAAGCGAAAGTGGTTGAGCGTTCAACATATGATAATTCGGTCGCGCCTAATGTGAGGTCAATGGCGCAGTGGTACGCACGGTTGCCTCATGAACAGCGTGTCCGTGGTTCAAGTCTCGGCAGTGGCAAAGATATGCACTACATTCCAAATTGTTAGTAAACAAATGCACACTCACCTATATAAACCCGAGCGTTTTTGCAGTGGATAGCAACCGTTTATCACAACCAATGAGGAAGACTTCTCTTAACAACATAAGCGGGAGGTTCGAATTCGAGTAAAACACTAGGGGTTGTCTGAAGTTCCCAAATCCGACTAGCATGGATACTTTTTTCAGACTTCAGGCTGTACTACATATCATTGATGAGTCCGTTGGATGTAGTCGGTAGTAATGAACATTTGTACACTAATCCGAAGCAAATTGTGGATGTGAACTCAGATCGTGCAAATAAAGCCGGATAAACCAAGCGGTAGAGTGAAATTAAGTATGTTCTCAGCTTCAGTGTCCCCAGGTGTTTATCACAATGCGATATACTGGGTTACACGTGGGAAATTGGATAATCTAATCCAAACCTGAAACCGTGTACTTGGTAATCACTGTCGTTATTCATGTGAGTTTCTTCGAGTTCATTTTGGGGTGAGATAAGAAAATTGTGTTCACGTGCAAAAGCACCAAACCACGCCTGCTATAGAAGTACTGGTCATATAATCCGGGTCTTAGTTGGAATAAACATGCGATGCAAAGCTGTCCAAACCGAGATAGGTACACTTTCGGTAGCTGCGCAGAGAGAATAGACGTCGTTCATAACAGTGATTAGACCAGAGTTTATCAAAAATGAATAGGTTTATGAAAACCACTATTTAGAAGCGGTATACCAAACAGCCCGAGAGTTCACACTATGCGCGTCAAATGGCATAGACGGAAATATTCTCGGCCGTGACCCATCTTCATTCATACATATACAAAAAGCGTATTTACCGTTAAGAAGAAAACGTTCTTGTTCAGAAGTGGATCACGAGTAGTCAAAATCGGTGAGCAATGCTCAATTCGTTTCACAAGTGCCAATAACAGAATTCTTTATAAAGGGAGATAATCAGGCGATGCAGCATTTAGACGCAATGCCCTCTAAATAACCGTGACGTTCTGCCAGCGTTTGACTGGACGATGTATTTTTTCCTTAGCTGTATATTTCTCGTATAAATCAACTTACCACTTGATTTGTAACTTCATATACCACAGTCGGTACGAAATGTAGCCAGAGTTATAATAACAATGAGTACGTTGTAAGTACAGACATTATTGGTAGGACAAATCAATGGGGGCACGAAAGGCCACAACGGTTTTGAATGTGATGTGGATGATAGCAAGAAATACGGCTGAAAGAAGATATGATTAGCACTGAGACACACACACTCAAACACACAATTCGAAGATAAAGTTGAACCTGGTATGTGAAAAGCAAGAAGTCTAACCTGGTTCGCATTCCAGTTTTGATCAAAACCATATCATAGCAGAAAAAAACGACGGCCCAGTAAATGATGCAAGGTCACTGAAAAATACTGGGAAGTTTCTAACGAATACTGTGAATTACTCTAACATTAGAAAAAAATACTTAAATCAAACAAACCGGACAGAAAAGTTTGGACGAGTGTATACTTTATCCCAGATAGTAATGATAACATTCGACTAGTTTTATAAAACAAACGTTAACGTGATCAATGTATTGATACAAAAAGTAGTGTTCTGAGATGGGAAGATGAAGGAGATTTGCCTTACTAACATCTATCAGAGACAAGTAGATGAAATTGTTTTCCAGCTCGTTTCAGACAGAAGAAATAATAATCAAAACCAGTCCACCTGTGAATCTCGTGACAAAAGCATGACAACACTCTGTGGTGTATCGAGATCAAACTTCAAACTGTTTCTTTCAATTTCACAACTTGCACCATCTACAGTGAAATATCAGTGCAAATAACCTATTCAGATGGATCATAGTGAAGTTGAAATGTTTGATAAATTATTTGATTAACAGACAATCATTATTCACAGTCCGAGTATATTCATCCCGGAATACCTTAATTAAGTCAGTGATACTGGCGTTATCAGTTGACAAGTTCAGGCGCAGATTTGATACATACATTAGAAACAATAAGCAGACACCTCAGAATGTTTGATCATCAAAAATATCCTAAAGATTACAACTGTTTTCAGCCTTTCATGGTTATCGCCAGTTAGCTGTTTATTTGCTGCATGTTGAGGTGTACCTAAAGGATACTTGATGTATCGTGATCGGGTTTCTGCTCGTACTTCTTCATAATTTTGTAATCCTATAACTATCAAATTCTCTATTCGCCTCACTTCAATCACTCCACTTTTACCGACCACTTTCGTAACAGTCTAACATAGAATCAGATGAGCAAATGTTTTCTACCCAACCTTTGGTCTGCACGTTACTGACGTATCTAATCAAAAATGACTCGGACCAAAAACAGCAGAGGAATCGATTTACGATTGCAACTCTTGCGTTATTTCGGATGACAGATAAGCCAAAAGGGTAGAAGCAAACGCAAGCAGTATTATCGTCAAGCCCAGTGGTACGATGGAGTGATGTTAGCCGTCGTAAGACTGACAAGGTATCTTTTGAAAGAAGGGAGGCGATCATACTGCAAGAACAGTAGTGCATAAATATCTACGTCCTGGTGACCTGGTCCGACGCGCCATAGTACACAAAGTATGGATAGCCCCGAATGGCGTTATAATGTGAATAAATAGATTGTGACACACCATAACAAATATTAATCCGTTGACAGGAGTAATCTACATATAAAGTAAAGGGATGGAAGCACTAACACAAATGGTGTAGAAGACGCGATATGAAATCAAAACGCAGGAAAACCCAAAGTAGTCTACTGTTCACGAAGGGTTCCACGGAATACGGTTTAATATCACATCACCATAAATCACTGATACATTAACAGTAAATTTTTAATCCACACGGAAGAGGTCCGATAACTTTATAAAGGTTAGGATATGAATAGTCTGTCCGATTCAGAATGGAACTTTCCGGACGTGTCAGAAAAATGAGAATTAGTACATATCACTGATGAAGACAAACGATATGAATGGTCACAAGATCCAGGACAAAAGAAAATAGGAATCATTGTGATTATATCAATCAACAAAGCAAACATTCTACTGACGTAAGTGGTACATGATCCAACAACCGTCCGGATTATACAATCGAGTGATAGTGTATCAAGGAGGACTTCTAGCAGAAGGCCTGATGAACCGTAGCACAATTTATTTCTTCACTTCGCCTGGTAGGAATCGATTGGTAGTGGTAAAATATCACAAGTCTTTCATTGTTGCTCTATCACAAACGAGCCAAGTAAGCGAGTGGTCAGGTAAGGTGGAAGTCGTAAACACTATCGTTATACGACAGCCATATGTATCTTCGACGCAAATGATGCACTGAACTGATGAAGTTAGTATACAGCTTTGTAACTGCCACAAATAAGACCCAATAAGCAAAGTAGGCTATTGTACACAGATGAATCGGCTATAACGGTCCAAAAGGAAATAGACACAATCCAATCTTGTATGTAGAAAGTGTAAGGTACAATCCACACAAATCAGCCAAAAATTGTGACTTGTTTAAAATGATTGGCCCGCTTTTTCAGCGCAATGAGGTGAAGCTGTAGAATCCACGAACTCTATATTAAGAAGTTCGATTGGAGAAAAGGGGGACCAAAACTCAGATTCATAGAGGTATTCCAACAGTACCCTCTAAAGAATGTGTCATGAAAAATCTGAACAAGAAAATCAGGCATTCGTGACAAACGATTATCCCTACCAGCAATCCACAGAGTTTAACCACGCATATAGCGTGGGTACAGAGCGACAATTGTGACATCACAGATGTTTCACGAATTGCTCTGTAAAGGAGACAACCCTCGTACGTCGCAACGAACGGAAGCAGAAATGGTCCTACGGTCTAAAAACCTGGTGAAAGACGGTTCATCGAATGAATTACCATGCTTGGATAAATGAACGCACACTGAAAACATGATCAACGTATTCACAGCCACATCAAAATTCCTCCTATTTGTATAAATTAAAAATCAGTCACAACTGTTTGTACATGTCGCATTCCGACAGACATTTCAGTCAACCTCTTTTGAAAAGAAGCACTAAACTCGAGCTTCGTTCTTGTTAGAGTGCTCGTCAGTAGTGTATATCTTGCCACAGCCGGGACAAGAAATCTGGCCATGCTTTCATCTATTTGCTTCACAAACTTCTTTCAAACGAGACTTTGTGTCAAGCACGATTGCCTAGGCAGCTCGACAGTGCACCATCAGAATTGAAATTAGGGATAGGTCACCTGTCAATGAGTTATGTGTAGCTGGCAATTTAAGGTTACAAAGAATGAGAAATTAAGAATCTATACAACCTAATAGGCAGTTTTCCCGATAAAAAGAGTAGTCATAATGGTTAGTCGGTTAAGATGACATTTTGCTCTCTTAATTATATGCAGAAGTTCACCAAACTAGGCACAAATCAATTTCCATAAAATTGGTACCGTAACCCTTTGATTCGGTTGTACAGTTTGGTATCAACAAAGATTTTAAGCCGCAGCTATCATTTTGTGATGTCATGACCCTCGGTAGTTATTGTACTGAATTCAACTTTTTGCACAAAAGATTTCCGTAAATTGCTTGGCCAAATGTGTTGGGTTATAAAAATGTGATAGAAACAGGGTTATAGAAATTGCGCTACAAATCGCTGAAATTGATTACTCGACCACGGAAACCTAAAGTGAAAAAAGCCGGACAGGTTACGCTTCATAAACCAGTGCGATACGTTTGCAACCACATGATGCCGTTGAACTGGAAAAAAACAGTAAACAATACATAATCTAGATTTTCCGAGCGACATCAGTACCATAAAATGGCCTGATTCCTAACTGTGATGGATGCCACATGACCGGTGAAAAGTGATCACCACACTCCACATTTAAACAAGATGAGTAGCTTGTATTAGCAGCGAAGCTTCTTTCGTGAGTCAACACCCCAACCACATAACAACTGGTTTCACGACCTGTTACACATCGATGGAACGTAGTACGCAGGAACGACTTTCAAAAAGGGTCGGTCAAATAAGCTACATAATCTTTGTTACAGCAATGACCACAAAGCGCATCAACGGTGATGCTCAACAGCTGTTCAATCAACACTTCAACAATCGAATACTATCATCATCAACCATCACAGACAGCAATACATCAGTGATCCACACTGATGCTTAACTGCCACACAACCATGAATAAAGAATAACCAAACCCTGTATAGGAAGAAAGAACGAAAAAGAAGGCGATGGGAGGGACCTAACTACTAAAAGAATAGCTACGTCTTTATTCAAGCATACAACATCGAAGAGCTTACACCTTACGGACAAACAACCAAGTTGTAAGAAGTAAGGCGTCATCAGCAAGACAGCAGCTTCCTTC
>JTDE01021476.1:19856-39169 GCA_014338405.1 Paragonimus skrjabini miyazakii | reverse complement strand
GGTCCATCTGAGACCAGGCTTGATTCGGAGCAGGCGGGCGCCAAGTACAGCAATGACGTGCACGATGCCAAAAATTAGTGCTAACTAACAATAGCTTATGCTCAGCGCAAAGCTGCAACAATCGCCCACCATTATCCGACTGATGTGACGCTATCCCAAATCTGCCACCTAAACCAGATTCGGCCTCACCAAGGCGACCGACCTGAGCATTCATATCTCCGGCCAGAACGACTATATCAAAACCACGTGTCAACCGAAGGAGAGAGACTAGATTCGAGTAAAACACGTCCTTGATGCCGACTTCACTACAGTCAGTAGGAGCGTAAACAAACACAATGAATAAATTCCTGAAAGTCTCGCGTCTAGAGCTGGCCTTAAAGGAACCTGTCAGGCGGAAGGCACAAAGTCTACTGTTAACAGAAATCCAATCTATCAACGTGGCTGCGGCCGTCGAGCTAAGGACTATACCTACTCCAGCCTGACCTGTAACAGCGGCTGTGGAGTCACCCGAAGTGCATAACCAGTATCAGGTAGACAGTGCGGGTGCTGTTAGTTCCATACGCTGACTACTGTCATGGATTCTAGTTTCCGAGATACAGCAGACATCGACATTCAACGAGTCTAACGTTCGTGCGAGAATGGCCTGTTGACCTACCTGTTTTAGAGTGCGAACGTTGAAGGCTCCTATATTAATTCGCATTCTAGGTCTAAGCAAGGGGCGAGGAAGGCATGAAGCTGAATGGCAAGAGACGGAATTTACCGGTTCAGTGTTACCACGGTTAGCTACATCTGTTGTGGGACCTGTGGAGTAACTATCAGAAATGGAGGTTGGGAGGCCTGAGAACGAAATTTGTTAGGACGATGGGGAAGGGGTCAGCAGTAGCATGTTTTCGTCTATCCACCCTGCTGTATGCAGCAGATAGGGCGACCCGGTTTGTACTGCGAGACGGCCGAAGCAGTATGGAATTACTTGTGTCGTGACTATTCATGGTTGTGTGTGGGCTGAGATACTGCCAGGGCGCCCAGACCTAGACAGGAGAACGATTAGGGTTCTCAACCAAAACATTTGGCTAAAAAGCTTATACCGCAAGGCAGCGGGTGGGTGGCAGTGTACCAGAACTGGTACATTTTTCGGAAAAAGATGCCAACCTTCTTCCAACCCCCAACTAGGAGGACCAGGAGACTGGTTTGTCAGACCTCTACCTATTGGCCTGCCTGGCATGAGTGACTCTATCGGTATGGTGGCCACACCGTTCAGTTTAGCCTAATAGGTCATCGAGATGCACAAGCCGTCACACCGCGTCAAGGTCCAGTCTCGTTGTGACAGACTCTATTGCACAAACGATAATAGTTGGTTACAGTAAAAGAAAATGTGCATTCCTCCCTAGAAAGAAAGCTTCCAAATACTTAAGGGTAATCAAAATGGAAACTCCCCAGGGCACAGCGCTCAGTCACGTAGTTAGCAAGAATAACGGTAGACTACTGAAGAAAAAAGCATACACGGCCGAACATTAGGAGAATGGAGCTGAAAGTGATCGTAAACAGATCAACCAACGGCTACGAGTGATGATTTTTAAAGTACGGTGTCTCAAGGATAAACCGGTTTATCGAAATCAGTTGAAATAAACAGCTAGGTCAATCTGATCCCATAAATTTTCATGTCAGCTATGATTGTAAAAGATCAAACACCAGATGAATATGAAAATTCCAGTTTGTCACATAGTTTGAATAACATAAGTTTTCGATGAGAGATAATATTTTAAAAAAATGGGGCAGAGGTGATTACAGCTATGATGACGGAGTTGTTACAGAAAACGTATTTCAATAAAGAACCTCTGCAAGGTGTTGGTGGGAAGCTGTGTATATTTGAGCAAAAAAAGATTTCTCGATTTACTGCCAAATGTGACTGAAGTTTAATACGAACTAACAAAAATCAGAGAAGAAAATTGCAGAAAACGGTTCCAGAATGCAGAGCTCTCTTAGAAACGCACTTCTATTTTGATGTACCACATGGTCACATTCTGCTAGCGTGGATGGAATCGGTCCACCTCGAATCGCCAGTTCGTACTGGATCTGAACTCAACGACAAGAAATGGTGAGCACAATATTTCAGAACGCTCACGCTCAAATCGACACTTTGCTGCCTGGTTCATTCGTGCTTTCAGTCGTCAAACAGAGAAGACTGAAGGAGGCTCGAGCCAACTGAGATGACAAAGTTTGTCCGATCAAGCCTAGTTCAGACTAGCTGACGAGCCCAAACAAGGAAGAAACAGATAATTTCACGATACCATCAATAAACATCATAACCTTCATGTTATTTAGTTGTGTACGCTTATTGTAGTTTGAAAATGATTAAATCTGAATGATTTATAGAATTCCCTCAGCGGTCCAACGAAGACCAGTTCGGCTGGCTTCGTTGAGTGAACCTTGTCCAGTACTACTACTATATCGTTTATTTCGAAGAGCAATATACACAGCTTCGTTCAAGGGAAGAACAAACGGTGACACCAAAGTTAAGCAACAGATATGAAAAAAAGGTGAACGTGAAAACAAGCTGTCTGTCAAACGTGAGACGCTGCATAGTTAGCAACATTGAAGAGTTGACAAGTCCTCTCACAAGAATAGCAAGCGTTAATGGGCCAGTCATCAAGTGAAAAGTTATTTCCGCCGTATATAACAAACGGGATTTCAAATTAGAGAAAAATACGCGAAAGAATAATAAAAAGAAAACGAGGTAAACGGTCAGTTTCACAAGATCAAAAAGCCCTTCAGGGCACAGAAGTGTTATCACAGTCAAGGCCCACGCATCGAGACAGAAAAATGTCCTTCATAGTGAGACAACATAGTGAGGTGGCAACAATTAACACCAGGTTCCCCGCATAAATGTGTCGTAGGTTTTTAGGGAGCCCGAAACAGTCAGTAGACATAAACCCGTGACTGCGTAGGAGGACAGCCCTAGTCGAAGAACAGCGTTACTTGATGAAGGAAATATAATACCACGAAAAGAGATTATCACAAGTGAATGAGAAACAGAGTTCACATCACAGCCCAAAGTATGGAGGACCGATTGAATAGCGGCATTATGAGAGTCAGTCCCGTACTTCGCAATCTTGTCTGTCCAGGCTAATTGGCTTCGGTAGTCATCCACTATACTGACATCAAGCACCACAGCCGCGTTGTCACGAACCATGATCACATCGGGTTTGATGAACGAGCTCGCCGTTGGTACTCGCGATTCCTCGAAGTCTGTATACTCCAACTTGCGCAGTCGTTTCGCCAGGTCTTTGGCCACACGGTTGTGTCGAGCACAACGCACGTCATGGGTGATCCAGCATGATTGTAGAATATGAGCAAGGCTTTCCGGTTGACCGCAGTTGCTACGGCAGAGAACTGAGTGGTCACTTCGACCACCTCGTGAATTTCGGAACTTAGTCCGTAACAGACTACATCTGAGCCAGATGGCACGAATAAAGATTCTGGGGAAGATGCGATTCGAGAGTGGAGAGCGTGACACTTCCTGAAGACCACGGCCATCAAGCGAATGGTAGAGTTTATCCATCCACACCGCATGGGCTTCCTTCTTGTTCGTCACCACTGCACCTTGAACAGGTACTGGGATGTTCACTTCCCTCAAGATAGGGCCAAAGGAATTATCTTTGACCACATTCAGCAGAACTGGACATTGATTGGAGAGGTCATTCCACTGGAGATTTGCGCGAGATTAGAATAGTGGTAGACAAACTTGGGATCCCCAAACCGCCCAAACGAATTGGGGTATGAATGTGGCTGATTGGTGTGTCTTTAGAAAGGCGGAGCCACTGCCGAACAAACTGGCGAATCGTACAGTCCAATACAGTACGATCGCACAGCTTTAAGCGTTATACGGTGGACTCGGTTCAATACTAACGAGTGAATCATCTTCGGGATCAGACGCTGTCTCAGGAGTTCAAGACGTTGGTGTGGCATCAAGGGCGGTTTGGTAGTTTCATCCAGCATCGTACAAAGTTGCAAATGGTGGCTAGTGAATGCTTTGCCCTTCCAGGTGAACGGTATACCTAGATATATTACCGTGTCGGAGGCGCCTAGTGAATGGATCATGTCAGAGCTGAAGTGGATAGACTCATCGGAGATGGCAGTTGTGTTATGTTTATGGTCACCGCGGATAACCATGAGCTTAGTCTTCTGTGTGTTGATCTTCAGTCCGAATAGTTCTAGGGCACTAGCGGCGACTGCAAGCTTCTCAGAGAGTCGCGTAGGATTCTCAGCTAGAAGGATCAGATCGTCGGCGTAAGCGAAACCGCTGGCCAGTGTGTCGTGGAACTGGTAGTCAAGCTTCGGTCTAGATAGTGCCAGCACCTCATCCATTGCCATGATGAATAAAAGCGGAGACAGTGGGTCACCCTGGCGAACACCACACTGGGATCGGAGAAGGGAGTCATTGAACGTGGCGCAGGCATTCCTGTAGGAGACAGCAATGTAATGTGTTAGAGGTGGAGGAGCACCGAAGGCTCGAGTCGATCTGATAATCGAATCTTGTGAGATAGAATCAAACGCTTTGGACACGTCGATAAAAGCCGCACACAAACTTGAAGACGTGGTACGAGTTCCGAAGCAGTGCACGAAACAGAGGGGAAGGCAACCGTCATGGTGTAGGAATGCAAACTGGAGATCGGGCAGTTGCAAGCGCGAATTCCAACGATCGGCCAATAGTTTGTGGAAACAACGTATCAACGCTGAAGATACGGCGGTAGGTCTGAGCTTGGTAGGAGATGAAGGATTGTTCACTTTGAGTACAGGCGTGATGCGAGAGCGGCATAAATGGATTGGACAACCTTGAGTTAGCAGGAGCAGGTTGAAGTATCCGGCCAAGGCATCAGCTTTCATACGCTTCAAATGTATGGGCAACGATTTGTCCAAACCTGGAGCGGTGTTTCCCATGTGCTTCAAGGTGCGTGATACTCCTTCTCCAGTGATCGGGTCGACCAGAGACCAGTCCGGAGGCAGAATTTTGCGAGATGGTCGCTCATCAACGTGCGGATGAGCCAATAGTACCTCGGACTAGTATTCATTGGAATTATCTGGGAGGCCACCGTTCATTTTATAGGCAGTTCTCCAGTTGCCAGAAAAAACTGCAAACGTAGCGTATTTCTTACGCTGGTGGTACAGCGTTTGGATCGCTGCATAGCTAGCCCTCCGTATCTGTTTCGTGGTCAAGTGGGTTCCCACGACCACGTCGTCGGGTGACAAGTAGCCAGCTGTACGGAAAAGCTAGTGAGGCGTGCACGTTCAGCTGCGATTTAACTTGTACCACTGTGAAAATATCTGCCTGAAGACTGCGGGCAATAGCTAGTAGCTCACCACTGTGTAGGAAAACCTCACTATTGTACTCCAGTTGGGTAATCGCTGTTTGAATCAAACAGGAAAACCACTCAGAGTGATCAGCAGCTTGGGACCCAATATCCAATGTCGTGTTAGTCTGTGACACGATGATTGGATTGACAGCGGGGACAGTATTCCTCTGCCAATTCAGCGCATACAGACGAGTCCGAATGCTCTTCAGAGTACGACCTGGGAAATGCGACAAGAGCCGATGATGAAGTTCGCGTCGACCAGGACACGACGGCACATCTGATAAGAGAAGCCGATTCCTGCTGAGACCAACTGGATCCGACGGTTTTCATGGACATGAGCTTCTCATGGTTGCGTTCGACGGGATGTGCATGCCTTCTATGTTGACTGAGACCGATTTTGGTGGGAAAGCTGCGGTCACAGTTGGCACAGTCAAAGATTGTGGCAGGCTGGGTGTCCACTTCCTGTTCTGGACCATTCCTGCGTCGATGTATACGAGTATGCGCCGACAAGCCAGTATCCGATTTGCAAATCTGGCCACATTCTGAACAGGTGTACTCCGCTCGCCTATCCTGTGTACTGGTGGTCGTCTGCAAGGAGGTGCTGGCGGCAATTTCATTGTCTTGATCGAATGTAACCAGTATGAATAAAACCAAGTAGAGTGGTTGGCCCTACCTGGAGTTGCTGAACTCTTAGCCAATCAAGGTTTGAACCGAGACCGCCCAGTCGGCATTACGAGGAGGTGGTTCAGCGCGCTACTACTACCACTACTACTGTGTACTACGGTCAACTAGCCATTGAATATGTCCACATGTGCAAAATAAGACGCAGCAAGGTGTAAGCGAGTATAGAAAAACAACCTTGTCGTAAACGGCGGCTAAAAACGGATGACTTAATGAATAACTAGTTCAACTAATAACACGGAGTTCCTGACTTCCGTCCCTAATTCCGTGAATCAAAACGGGAACGAACAAACACACAAGTGCTATAACTTCTACAATAGCCCACCATCAGTTGACTATCCACGTAACTGAGTTTTAAAGGATACATTGTTCAACAGACATGAGAGGCTCAGATAGTCATCCTACCCCACAAAAACTCTTTCAAAAGTTATGATAAAGTAATCTGTTCGATGCGTTGCATGCAGACAGATTGGCTGTGAATGAGAGTAGTGATAGAACATGAGCACAATAATGATTTGTATCGAAAATCGATCAAATGACCAACGTTCATGCGACAAATCAGGTTTGTACTTTCTAACGAAACAAAAAGTCTCAAATGTTCTTATTACGAACATGAGAATAAAGTCATACGGGCAAACATGTTTTCGATAACTAATCTTCAAGCCGGCACAACTGCTTAAGAAGGTGATTATGGTGAACATCAGATCATTAAATGAAGAGTTGATAAGTGCTGCGATTTATGAGCAACTATGAGCATAGGATTCTACTATACCCTGTCTCTACAGACCACCGAAAGTCCATCAACCTGATATGCCGATTCGTTTAATACTTGATATAACGACTTCGTCTTATCACTCAATAGAGAAGCGGCTAATGAAATTGATCGAACCGGTTGGACTATCCCGTTCATTCTAAGTGATATATTTGAATTTGTGGAGTTCACAAAGGACACTGGCATGGATGCACAAAAATCGTTTTCGTTGGACATAGTGTGGTGGATTGTTAGGCCGGAGGTGCGAGTATTCAAACACTCGACGGAATGCCTCAACGCGTGAAGGAGACACGTCCACAAACACGCAATGATCGGATGGCGGACAACGGGGGCAATCGGATGAGTCACTGCTCGACCGGATCGGACCAACGGACGAGACATGGCAGGTAAAATAGAATGGACGACCAGATCGGAGGCGCGATTATTCCAACACTCACATGAATATCTCGACACGGTCGTAGAATACGGTCAAAGCCCACAATAGATAGATGGGGGAAAATACGAGCGACCGGACGAATCATCGCTCCACGAAATCGGACTAACGGACGAAGAATGGCAGGCGGAAAACCCCGGATTGGAGGTGCCGATCACACACATAAACTGAACAGGAGTGTACACACCGTGTAAGCGGAAAACGGGGGGTGTTGTGGACTGGAATTGTGATTCAAAAACGCGAGCGCGCATGTAACATGATAATCAGCGTGTTGGACAATAAAGATTATGCTTTATTGGACGCCTTTTCGCTACAACAGTGTCGTTGTTCACTAACGTGGCGTTGATAGAAACAGTTAATTTTAACTGTGATTACGTCTCCGAGACCGGAAGTGATAGTGGGATACCAGAACTGAAACCGAAGGAGCTACTGGTGTGATGCGCCCTAGATGTGAAACTGCGATTCAATGGTGTACTGTATCGACAGACAGATAGCGTGGCAATGCTCGGACCTCTACTGACCCATATATTCATGCGAAAGCTTGAACGAATCAGGCTACAGTCCACCATGAGCCAGCTCAGTGAGTCCCGTCGATGCATGGATAATATGTTATCACTGACACTAATCTATACACAGTACTCGAGGTGTTCAGTCACGTTCACCAGTCAAGTAAGTTTATGCTTGAAGAAAGGACTGAAAGTCAAGCATCATTCATAGATGTTCATCTACATCGAGCAATAGACGACACTGTCCAACGCATGATTTATTGGAAGAACATCTGGACAGATCAGTACGTAAACTTTCAGATTTCACCATTAAAACATAAGAGAAACCTAGTCCGTCGCTTGACCGACAGGGCATATACAATTTCAAACTGAACACCACTCACACTTGTTTGCAGCCTTCGCAATAGATAGGCGGAACTTGAGTCTGGTGCTTCTTTTCGAAATGGGTTAGCTTAAAGGCTCATCTAAATGTGAAGGCTACGATCAAGTGTGGATGGTGTTCATCCTGAAATAACCCATATCTCCAAACTCTTACTGCTGACATAAAATTTATCCAACGGATATGCTGAATAATGAATTAGTAAAAAAAACGTACCCCATGATAAAGGTTACTTGGGACGATTTATCGCTAGAAACGTGAGCAAAACGCAGTCTAAACTGGAAGTGCAGGAAAAAGTTCGTGTTTATTCGAACGTGGTTCACAGTTGACAAGGTCGCCGAATAGGTGACAAACAGACCCAATCAAGCAGCTATAGCTGAACTCAGTATCCAATTCAACAAATCCCATTTTTTTCGGTTTTATAACAAAACCTGTGCGTTCAGACCTCATCTGTGTATTTATTCTCCCATTTGTCACTATGGGGCAAGTTGTATTGCTCGAACATCAAGACCGCTTTCGAAACAAATCCAAGAACATAACCTCAGTTGGTTTGTGCACGGTGAAGCATGATCGGTCAACAGTGTTAGCCTCTCTCACCTAGTTGAAAGTGGGTGTCAGATGAATAATGGCCAAGCCTTCGAAGTGGTCCGTTGAGCGCCTGGTAGCCTATTAAAGGCCGTCTGAATGAGAATACTCTGTATTACCGAGGCCATCGGCTATGTTTGACCCGGTATTATGTCAGGCGTTTCGTCTACTCTGACTTCAAATCCACCGGATCGATGGCCAACCTGCAAAGTTAGGCCAATCAGCAGGCGTGATGTAATGGACCAACCAAACCATCACCACTTGACCGACCAATGACCTAGTTTCTCAGTAATACGTCCAATCGATACTTCGATCTAACTCTATCACCTCCCTATATAATTGAACCGGTTTGAAGATGAAAAAGGCAGGTAACAAGTAGAGTAGTCTGAGCTAATCCACTGAGTAGACGGCACATTCGTAAACAAAACTGTGAACTAAAGACCACAGAAGGCACAATGTTCTGATGTTATCAAGTACTACAGACGTTGTGCAATAAGAATGACATTATAATATTACCTGCCGACTAGCCGATGTTCTGAGTCGCCCACTGTTGTATGTTTGTTACAAAAACAATATGAGGCAAAGCAGAAGTGAAACTAGGTCATTAGAAGTGTGCACAAGCAGGAATTTAAAAGAGAGCTTAGTGTTGCTATGGTACACATAGCTGACTTTACCATTCAAGCATAGTCAATTGACGTCCACGTGTTTTACAAACGAGGATAGACAATTCAATTGGCCGTATTGTGCGTTATGTTTAGATCAGAACTTGTCAGTTGCACGTAACCTACACCAGCTGAGCTTGTGCTAGTTCAGAACTAACGATATCTGATCAAGAACCACACCGTCACGGGTTCGGGTTCCGGTTACCGTGAATGTTTACACTCAGGGTTAGGCTGCTTGAAGGTATCCAGTCTGAACACGACCTTTTACGTCATACCGCAGTTGGAATCTAGATCGGAAGTTTCCAGACAAACAAGTTGAGATACACAACTTACAAAAGTTGGGTCATAGCATATTAGTCGTGAGCGTGAGTGAAAGGCATCACAAGAAGGAGCACCATCAAATATACGATACACAAAATATAAGTTTATATTGATGTACTACTTCAAAGTACTATTGATTGGACGACATAGTGGAGTAAGTTATGGTTACCATTTTAAACTAAAGGATGACATACAGTGAAACAAATTACAAGGCATAGGTGATAGCCAAACAGTTACGGACGCCTTATAGTTTCCATTAAGGCACATCAAATGGGCAAGTTTGGAAACTCCCGGTTGTACATCAAAAACCGAAGGACCGCTTTATGTTATAAGCGAGCAGAAACCATAATTCGCAGAAGTCATGGGATCAGTGGAATTCTCCGGATGGAAAGTAATGAAACACGCCACCGTAATACATTCAAGTACAAAAAACCTCCAATACTTGTTGAACGTTGCGGAAAGAGGTTTGAAAACCAATCCGCACAGTGTGAATAAGCTTGACAATGGTGACGTTGCTGTCACTTTTCGATGGATGGCCCAAATCTCGACCACCGTGTCACTTAGCACCAGGTTGTTACCTTGATGAATTCAATGATACGAGCAGAAAAAACACTGCGGTAATCAGTTCAGGATCAAAATGGTTGTACTGACTGTCATTGCGCACACACCTGGAAACAGGGTTAGGTACACACATTTTTTAGCCAACGGTACATGGGTAATAATCCGGTTAGTAGAATTTTGTGTCACGTGAGATTAATTTCTAAATCGGTAGTAAAAGGAAACACAGACTGCAAGTGTTTCAATCTACGAGGTCCAATCAAAAACCGAAGGCCAAGGGAAGGATGCCCACTTCTAAGTTACACATTTTGATGTATTCATCAGAGTTTACCAATGAACCCAAGAAGAACTGGAAATAGGAAGCAATGCTATGCTGAAAATGTCAACCATCAAATGTGTAGCGACAAACTTGAGCAACCTAACAGGAAATGGTAAACGAACTGAAGTTGTTCCAATCCTTAAATTCCAGTAACCTGAAGACATTGTGGTGCATCGAACGATGAAGAATTGGTAATGAAGGCTCTACTGAACCGTAGTTAACCAGTGCCTGGAGTAAAAGGTGAGCAACGGAAGCAAACCTTAAACTGACTCACAATAGGTCTAGTTTGGGAGCACAAGCTGTACGTTGTTTGGCCCGTTGTTGGTACAGCCTCAGAGTGGTCTCGTTGCCCTCATTAGGTGCCGAGAAGTAGTCGGGAACGCTCGCGGTCAAATAGTATAGGGTCCTGTTAATTTGTGGACCGTTCAACGCTTTCGGTGCGTACGAGTAACTCAGCGTCACTCCAGAGATCCACAACTAGAGGAGGAGAATAGGTAAAATAGTCGTAAAGGAAAGTAATCTAGGCCTATCATTTTTTGTTCACGAGCATGTTAACAGAGAATGTCCGACCTGACGAATGTAGTTCCGTGAAAGTAAACCAAAATGTATAACGCGAACAAGTTAACAGCAGCAGATGTTGATAAAAATACGACGAAATAGTAGAAGTAACTTGGGACGAACGATTATGTATTTGAACAATTCAATTCAAACCGATATAATCAACGCAGGCGCTGCGCTGTATAGAAATTGATGGGAAATTGTTTTTTACAAGTACTACTGCTGATTACTCATACATTATGCGTAATGGTTTTTCACCATAAAAATTGATGTATGTTGTAATGCAGTACTATCACATCAGTTTGAGCATCAGTACAAATAAGACTGTAGCCTTAATCAAGCTCTTGTCAACAGTAACCAGTGCTTTGACGAGCACTAGCAGCACACAGCTCCATGTCACATTCGTTACATCTTCCTCTGGTTAGTCCCTCTTCTCAAACGAATAGCTGGCAAAGAATGTAATTGGTAAACAATCGAGTGGGTGACATACAATGGTAGGCTTTCGTCTACTTCACAACAACTTCCGACAGAGCTACAACCTTGAAAAAGACTGTCAAACATTAGCGAAAAGAAAAGAAAGTTCAATCTGTTTTTAAATTTAATAAGGAGAGAGCCACTAAAGAGCGATTTACACAAGTGACATGATTCACACTACTTCGTCACTGATATCACTTTTGAGTAAATAGTAATACTAATGTCTAATAATTTCTGTCGGCGAATGAAGATCTCGGTTACCGAAACAACGATGCAATGCTCAAGGTACAGAACTTGGTGCGTTAACCGTCAAAATTTAACAATAGTTATCTCTCATGAGTAGTACGGGATTTTGGTTTTCATATAAATGGAACATCACGCACAATTGATCGCAGCTGTCGCATTTCCATTTACTTTCCAGTCGGCCCCTTTCGAAAAGAAACACTAGACACGAGTAACGCTCTCATTGGAGCTCGTCAGTAGTGCATATCCTCGTCACTGCCGGGACAAGAACTCCGGCCACGCTGTTCATGAGGCAACCGTGTTTACCATTGTGTCATTTACTTCACGCCGCCAAGCTTTGAATCGAAAGTCGTCAGCTACAGCATTGGATACTACGAGTACGTTTGGTTATTTTGGAACTACCTGATATCATATAATTAATATACAGATGGATAGTGCCTTCAACGGTAGCGAACACTAGCGTCTCACACATGCAACTATCCTAGAAGTACCGTTGTGAAAGACTTGTTAATCATTGTCACGTATCCATTTCGTTAATCATCAACACTGTGATCTATCCAAGATAAAAATGGTATAGAATAAAATCACTTGCTTCAGATTCACCAATGTTGGAGTGCATCTACAATAGAATTGTTGTATGACAGGCGGTTTCGTTGAGTAGTATACTACTCACAAGTAAGATGTTACCCACAGGAGACATTCGGGAATAAAACGGCAAGCCACGAACGCCAGGAAGACGAAGGACAAGAAGAGACTAGCGAAATAGCGTGTACGCGCGACAGCAGAAGTTCCACCAAAGCGAATGATATCGATGTATGTGAATGCATGTCTAACGTGCAAATGAGTGTACGCGTTTGTGGTTTGAGTTTTGACATGACCTATGCGGGCGTTTGCGCAATAAAAGAATTCTCGGGCCAAGCGTCTTTTGCGATCACAACAGAATAAATTGGTTACCAACTACTGCAAGATAATCTCGAAAGTCTAGAGTGGTTTTCACTTATCCCGCCGAAAAGCATTGTGAACTCGAGTCAATACAGAGTCTGGCGGTATTTGTGATAACTGGTAGCGGAAAGTTTACTTTTCCCCCAAAATGACTTACTTTTTAAGATTTATTCCTAAAATAGTTTGTGATTTTGAAGTTTATGTTTTCCTGCCACAAAATACTGAAACTCAATTTTGGCGAACGTTTCGTATTTGTCTTCCGATTCACCCATTCTAATTTTAGTGCATCAATCAAGGTAGAATTATTCAACGTCCACCAAGGTCTGCACGTACGCAGACACTGGCCTGCCACCTTTAGTTTGTGAAAAAATACATTCTCAACCGAAGAGGTTTTTGGTATTGAGATTCGTATATCCTGTTTGTGTTTGCTAGCTATTGCTAGCTTTCTTCGACCACCTATGAAATAAACTGATCATAGTGCATACGCCGAATACTATTCAAGTGTATACAGGTGGCCAAGACGATGCATGTCATATGAAAGATAAGTCGATTCCGAGGACGGAAGTTTAAAAAAACAATCCAGATGCCTTATCTAGTAATCGATTTACAAAGCGAACAAATTTCGAAAATTGACCAATGGACCAAGAAAACAGCGAAAATCTAGGTTCGTGCACTAGTAAGTTATGCCCGATGGAAACTACGAATGTTAGCGTATCTAAAAGGACAAACATTCGTGTGATGACAAACACGTGGTCCCCCAATGTTATATTTTTCTTTTTGAATCGAAACAATATCAATACACTATCAGATGAGACAACAAGGTCCAATCTGAATGGGACATTACACTGTACTAATCCAGAAGGTCATGCGACCATATACTTGTTTCTCATATACCGGATCTGAGTAGTCAGTTCGATTTCCGGATAGCATACAGGGAAAGAGAGAGCAAAATGAGTAAACAACTCTTGGGAGAGTGTTACGGTACAATCTGTTGAACCAAAAGTATACACCCACAAAATTATGCAAGCTTAACCCAAGGAATACATTAGCATATTCTATCGGTTCGCAAATTCAAAATCATTTCATAAGTCATGTACACAAAACAGAAGATGAACAGGCATACGTACAAACTAATCGTAGACATGATTCAGTCAGTAAATTTAGGCACGCTGCTGACGGTCATCATGTCGACTCAATCAACCCACGCTTTTAGATACAGGACTAATGAATTAGCCTGACATGGCTACGCCCCAGCACAATGTATAGTGCCCCTCTTTGTCAATTTAGTGGATGTCATGTTCAGATAAGTAATAGGTCGTGTGGCAACTAACAGCCTTACCCCAACCGCGCTAGGCTACATGCATGGACACAAACCGATCATGGTTCTTACGCTTAGTCTTCTTTTAATGATTTTCAACCATCTTAATAACGTTTTCTTCTAGGATATTCCGCGTCACTTTTGAGGTGAGTGGCGGCCCGAGTCACAGCACCTTTTGGTCAGGCTCATGGCTGCTATGATGATGATGATGATGCATCACTCTTTTAAACAGTCAGGAAATGTGGAGTAACCTGAAGACCTGAAGAAAAAAGTACCATGATGTGGAAGACACCTGACGAACATCGAAGAAAAATCGAAGTGGCAACGAAAGATTGATTGATTGTTTTCAAAGGAGTTATGCAGTTGCACCAGAAGTGAATGCCATAATGAAGAACTTATTCAACACGTTCCGCCTGATTCTTCCTGGCTGAGAATGTAAAGGAGAACGTCGCGAACTTAAGTGTGAGTAGACTGACCACCTGTGCAAAGAGAGTGAACATCATTTGATCAGATGACCGAAACTGATTAAACGAACCTTGTTCTCTGGGAAGCACAGAATGCAATTCCCCATGATCAGTCTTTGTGCTGACCATCGACTGAGTATTACAGGGACCATACCTGAAAAAGTGCATACAACTACCACCGACAAGTCGCTCCGATACGGCGGATGGGTTGCATATTCTGAGGGAATGGTCCGATGATCGAAGTCGAATTACAAAGATAAAAGGACCCAGAGAGTCGATTAATGTGTTACACGATCCTCGGTCAGAAGCAAAAATGCCCCTAAAGCTCTAGACTGTGAGCGACACATTTTGCTCTGAGATTCGAGAACGTCGCCAGCGGCGAAGAAGTCAACCGACTTGCGACATTCGACAATTAGTAAGTAAAATCGAGTGATCAAGCGGGTAACCCAGCTACTTGCGAGCACGTGCTTCAACAGATTTCGGACACAAGATCAACTGATCGAATAATAAACCTGGACAATCTGCGGTAGTTGGGTCACGTACTCCGCATGCCAACTGAGTATTAGCCGCACCGGGCATTAGTCCGAGACCATAACTGGATAAAACTAACAGATAATCAGGCAACGAATTAGTCGCTAAATTTGAAACGCCTGACTGCATCGTTGTGTAAATTCAGTAGGTATCGTCTACCAAATTGAGATCCCCGTGATCAACCAACCTGCTGGCTAAAAGCCTTATCAGGCATAGCAGTACACCTGCAACCACAGTATCGCCAGCTCCTTTATTTAACCGTAAATACTCCTCTTTTCTATTGGTAAGATTCCACTTCCCAAATATTCTTCACCATTGTTACAGTGAACAGCGAGTTTAGACAAGTTACCGTCTGATTTGGTTCATTACAGCCTGTCGGCCCAGGGTTGCTGGCGTACTGGTAAGCAAACAGTGACAATTGCCTTGAGTAGCTATCTCCGATTACTAAAAGTCAGTCATACGGAAGACACTGGAGGGACTGCTTATCACGCATCATAAACCCGTCATGTGTGTATTGATCCGAACTGTTATGGCTTTGACCAGTGTCGGGATAGCATAGGTGTAGGGGAAGCAAGTTCCAGCACTAGATAGGCTGCGTGTAGTGATGGTATGTCACGTGTGACAACCATGATATGACAAGAGCAAACGAAAAGGTTTAATGCTACCGTATCAACCTGTCTTAAGTTTGCCAACCCTTCGCATGTATCGATGTTACAGAGATCGTTCAAACCTTCTGCTTGTCAACCAATAGGAAACCAGAATGAGTGCACTACTGAAGTAAGCGAGTTTAGCTAGACACGCAATCTGTATTTTCTGCAACAATAACAAAGCCTGCGGCATACCTGCACAGTCCAGTAGTAATCGGTTGTGCCACATGAAGCAGCATCACAAAAAGAGTTCGCTCGACATTCAAAGCAATAGAGCTATGTTTAGTGAAACCTCCCATGTAAAGGTTGTGAAAGATAGGTATTAGAATGTGCAGATCACCTAAATGATCTAAAGGGATGTTTGGGTTCTGCCTATTCCAGAATCGTTTATGACAACCAAACGACACCAATCCCGATATGCGTTCCTCCTGTCACGCTGAATGAAAAGAGATGCGTGCTGCTCGTTCAGCAAGTACTAACACATAAAACAAAATGTAAGTCAGATGACGGGCGTTGTGACGTTGGTCAATAGAATTGACGAAGTGGAGGAACCGACGGTGTCAGTCGTGACAAGGTTGATGAGCATGACAAGGGTCCCAAACAATAGACAAGCGATGTGATCGACCTACAGTAACAAGCACGAACAAGCCAAAATGAGTCAACAGTTTGGAACTGAAGTCGTTTGTGATCGATCATACGCAAAACCAGTTGAGAAATCAATTGGTGGACAACTATTTAAGGCACCACATTTCGAAACACAAGCGGGAGTGCAATCGTGTACTGGGTTGACAGACTTCTTTGGAGGCCGCTAAAGCGCATGGGACCCATTAGTTTCGAATCAAAAATCAATGCAAAAAATCGATCCAAAACCAAAGAGCATGTTCAAAAGACGAAGGGACAATGAACTGGAGTGCAGCAAATGTTCACTGGAGCTTTCACACTGCCTGATCTCTCCGGTACGACGATCCAAATATAACAGTAAATCACATCCTTCGGTATTGCGAATGTAGTAAAATGTGAAACACGCCAGTAAATGCGCCTGACTGCATGAGCCACACAGAATCGAAGTCATTTGTTTAGGGGCAATCCAACCAGAGATTTATAGCCTTTTTGTAACTACAGAAACCAAACAGGGCGTCCAGTTTGTCCCACTCACAAGGTTGTGGAGGTGAAATATACGCAAAAACTGAACAAATGTTTGAAGATGGTTTTCAGGAATTACGATATTTAGTTAAGTCATAAATATGTGCACAAGGGAAGCAGGCTGCCAATGCCATTAACGCCTAAACTGGCAAGATGTAAAGGTGGGGGGACGCGTAAGCCAGATGAATTGACCATTGTGTGGTGGCTCTAACAATCGGTCATTTTATCAACCAAGGGTAAACATCCACGATTTACACATCATGTTTCCAACCTTCACTTCCGAAAGACCTCAACATCAATCCAAGCAGTCAGAATGTCTGTTAGCCCCAGAATTATAACGATATTCGCGTGTTGTTTGTACACTTTGGTAGGATGAATAGAAGGGTGACAGGAATTGTCGTTGAGTATATTGTGTAGCAACCAGGATGAGGCGATACAGGAACAGACTAAAAATGATCCAATCTTTGCCCAGATGTGCCTCAACGCCCGATGATATTCCAAGCAGAATGAAACGTGGTCTTTGTTTCTGTATACAGGATCGCGCATAAGTGTAGAAAGCACAACAGCAGGTAACTCCAAAAATGAGGTCGGAAACCAAATATGTACGTGACCATTAAACCGACATGCAATTGTCACAGCCATTAGGAAATAAAGCAGTAGTCCCCGTTGCTCTAATCAACCAAAGACGGTCCTGCTCATAAAGCAGACAGAGAACGCGTGACCATCCGTCATCAAACTGGAACAGTCGTTTAAAGAAGAATGATGTAAACCGAGCACTGAGGTCCTTATAGGGAATGAGGGTAGTTTGGTGTAGTATTTATTACCTGAGGGATAGCGTTCTTGATTACATTTCCACATGACGCAAATAATCTCCAGAACCCAACAAACTAACGCCAAATAAGTCAATGTTTGAATAGCCGAACGATATGCAGCCAGCATAGATGATGACCAGTTAGCGCACTGCGTAGTAAAGAAAGTTGACGTTCTGAGAAGGTCAACCTTCAAAGAGACTAGACTTTTGGTAGAGGCGTTCGACTGCCTACAAGCAAGCTATTCAGGCATTCAATTCTCTGGGTAATCCAAAAATGAAATCCGGTACATCTATGAAAGATGTGGGCAATCCAAATGAATGGCATTCTTGACCTGTTCATCATTCTGCTTCGATTTGACCAGCCTTTCTCAGTTGCCTTGATTACCATTGGTCACTGTTAACTCAGGAGGAGAACTAAGATCGGAACAGGACTCAAACACATGACAATACCGCTTCTTTTAACAGCGTACACTGGTGGTTGGTAATAACATTCATTTGTCATACGATCACGAGAAGAACAAACCATAGTTTAAAGAAGTAAAGAGGCTTAATTACTGAAACACCTATACTCAAACCAAAATAGCCAAAATCCAGGTCCACACACTGTGAAAGCAAATAATCATGTTACAAACGAGGGTAACACGACTCCACGTGTTTAAACATGTTAATCGTTCAGATTGCGCAGCCACATTAAGTGACTTCACTCTACAATGACAATCCGAGTTCAAGATCAGGCATGTGAATCAGCAGACCAAATAAACTGATTGATTATTGGTTGAGTGATTAGCTTTAGGGGCACATCAAATAACATGAAAAGCTACCTGAATGTATCCAGTGAGTAAATTGAACGAATGGTAAAGTTAAGTTTGAAAATTGTCGCAAACAACAATGAAGCGACAGTCATTATGCCAACTAATACGGTATCCTTTTTTTACTCTCGTTGTCAAATTGATTGTTTACTTTCGACGTGTGCGCAAATTGATATTACAAGCTAAAGCTTGGGTGTAAGGTACTATACTTGTTCTTAACTTACAACCATGACTATATTTTAAAAAAATCTATTTGTGGTTGTATGGTAATTAGATAGTAAAGTTGGTTAACGGAATTTCGTTATCGATATATCAGTACTGAGTATGTGAAGCATAAAAAGAGAGACATAGGAAATGGGTATATCCTAACCAAGATGTAGTTGCCTGATATTAAATAATCTTACTACGGTCTCTTTTAAGTAAAATAATAATTAATTATATCGGTGATTAACATGGAATGAAAAATGAACCCGGAAGCAGATTGAACTTAAAATCAACCCTGGAATTCCATCAAACAATCGACCTGAAACTCTCATCGTCAAGAAAGTCAACAGCCAACTAACAAACGAACAAATGAACAGATCAAAACAGAAATCGAGGGTTCCAGCGTTAGCTTCTGAAGAGCAGCAAACCATTGATAAACAAAGTACGCTACAGCTGTAAGCAATCGGATTGAAACGTACGCGCAGCACCCGCTAGCGGCAGTATTTGTTCCATGTTGTGAAAAACACAGCGCAATATAGAGTGTGCAACAGTCACGACAATATGAAATCACATGATCCTTAGTAAACGATACGTGGTATAAA
>JTDE01021476.1:0-13943 GCA_014338405.1 Paragonimus skrjabini miyazakii | reverse complement strand
CTCATACACACACACACACCCGAGGCTTAGTAGAGATGACTTCGTAGACAAAAACGGCCTACCCAGGTGATGACCACTCTAGCCTTGGCTGACTGATAGTGAGTTTGCGAACGACACTGCCCCACTTCTCTCCATGCAGACCACGCTGAACCAGTTAATGCTATGATTGATCTATATGGAATATAACTTAAGCCTTAAAGGTGTAAAGTATTGTGACAAGAACGAATTAGCACTAACTTAATATTTGTTGTGGTAAGCAGACTGCCCGCGATCGTCGGTTGATTCACTCACCTGATCAGTGTCACTCCCTCAGTTTATATTATTGCTGGCAGGTGTACAAGAGGGTAGCGAAAGCACACAGTGAATTTTGTCCATTTTTGCTCCATGTGGTATCCCAAAGATGTCCAAGTACCGGCTGAAAACCGGATTTACACCGCGTGTGTATGATCAGTTTTGCTCTAGGGGGGTCAAGGATCTGGTCCAATCTAGGGGATGAAACTCCCAGTATTCACCTGCCGTTGTCTCCGCCAGTTAGCCAGCATCAAATGGGTGAACTGTGTGGACAACACGACAGTCCGTCAACGCCTACATGAGAAATGTACAAGTTCGTGATCAACAGGCGAGACAGTGAAAATGGAGTCTTCGCTGGTTGGGTCATGCATTTCGTATGTCAACAGAGCATCTGCTGCAGTGTGGCTACTGATGGTTGGCAGAAACCGCAGGACGTCCAGGCGATGACGTGGTCATAGACTAAGATAACCTTGACCGTTCTGCTGAGCAAGGTTGGGAGGAACCGTTTAACTTATTAGAGAGTTTGCGACTATCAATACTGCCAGTTGCAAATGCTCACTAGCGTGGCAGTGTGTCGCGATCAACGGCAAGCCTATATCCGGAAGGTTGTCGCCTCCTCTTCATGAATCCCCATTGTTTTTGTTCAGTTTATTTCTGTTCAATATTCAAACTTACTTGTCAGTCTGCTTATTGGTCGAGTACTGTCAGAACCAACAGTGGCCCGAGTCACAGCACCCACGAGTGCGGCTCAGAGCTGGAAATTATGACAACGAGCCTGAGAGACACGAGGTTTTATCTATTTTGCCACGCCCCGCAAAGGCTGCTGCGGCTAATTATGCATATGAACAAGTCAACAATCTCCACAGCTTCACTACTTAACATTAGATCTACGCAGCCACTGCAGTCTTGCTGAGGGATTTTGTTTTAAAGCTGTGAACCGTGTCTACAGGTACCTGGCCGGAAGCGATACGTCGTCTAAAATCACTCACGTTGCTTAGAGATTGCCAAACAACAACGCAGTACCGTTGGTATACCTAAGATCAGTTACCCTTCCACCATGCAGGAAGTGTATGTCCACATTCCGTGAAGCTATAAACAGTTCTTCATCGATTCATCCATTACATAACTAAAGAAAAATAGCGAAAATGAATAGCCATGACGTGCGCCGCTCTTGATGCTGAATATACCGGACAGTGTTCCGTGGAGACTAAACTGAACTGAAGTATTAGTAAAGGACGCTAAGATTATGTCAACAAGATGTTTCGGTGCAATCCTGCACCTATGCGATCTGATTCGTTGAATCGAAAGTACCTTCTTAGTCAATAAGGATGACAATTGTTAACAAGCGGTAGGCACCACTCCAGAATTTAACGAGGAGTGAAACACAACTTTGTCCAGGACGAGAACCAGTCTACTCTCTCCTGGCGTCTGCTGTCTGTGTTGCAGTTAATCCATAATGTGCAATAAATACCAGAATCCTAGTCACAATTGAAAAAAATCTGATTCTTCTAAGTTAAATTTGAGCATCATATTTTCTTCTTGAATAGAGGAACTGTTATCGATCGTTCAAATTGAAATGGAAGCTCTCGGTTGCCTACACTAGTTGAAATAACTGTGCCAAAGCCTCGACCAATAACAAGCCACTAACTAACATGTCCAGTATTCTAAATCAACAGATCGTCCTCTGACATCTTTTTTGCTTAAACGCCGAAGTCAACGGGTACGTACAACTAAACGCACAGATCAATGGTCAAAGACATCAACACATCTGACATTCACTGAACATGTTTCGCGGTCGTGGAATAAAATTGCTGCTTATACAGCATCTTTGGTATACCAATCGATCAGTAGCGTTCGAAACCTTATTATTCAAGATAACGCAATTTCCACCATTTTGCAGAAGCCCACTGTGCGTTAAGACTGTAAAGTATATCCTGAGATACGATAAAACACGAGACGTTGTCAGTCGCCAAAAAAAGGTTCTTGAAAACTGCCCAACGGGAATGCTTCGTTGTCAGTATAGCTAGGATTCGTTGATCCCTAACAAGATAGGAGATCTACACCAACATTTTACTCAATACAAGCAGTCGGTAGTTAATTCATGTACGACAAAACTGAACAACACGGAAGGTGAACAGCCAGATTGCAAGCTGCTTATGATGGAGGCTAAGCGTGTGGCATAAACAAAACGGGTATCTTTAAAGTCAGCGTAACCCTAAATGTACACATGACATTTCCGCTAGCTGCAACACAAGTTACAGTGTTTTCTGTGCACATAACGATCAGCCGAAAAAAGCCCCGCGTATTTCAAATATTATCAAAACAGTTGGAATCCTCAGGATATCCCAGTTGTGATTTGTAAGAAATTTACTTGAAAGGTAAGTGGGTCGGCCAGATGAAAAAGACTAACCTTCTGTTTGAAAATTATCCCAGTGGATTACCTCAATGTCACTTGGGTCATTCAATTCAACGAGTTCGCAGGTTACAAGGAATTCACAGTTTGTCGAAGCCATACGGACAAAGAACAACGAAGAAAGGTTCGCCAAGAATCCAAGAACGACAACGTTGTGATGTCACTTGACACAGGTGTACGGCAAGACGAAACAACCAAGGTGTCGAAATTCAACAGAGAGTAAATTACAATACTGTTCCTCAAACCAAACAGCCTACAGAGTTCAAACCAACGTCATGCATGAACGATCTGTGTAAAACTGTGTGATCACATGCACCACAGAACTACTCACGTGGTGACTTTTGATACGCACTGTTTGATGTAGAATCTAGGTGGGTCAGACTTTCAATATTCAAATAAGGCTCGTCATCATGTGATATGTCGGGCCACACGCAGACAACCTGTCCGGTACTACTGCGTTACTCAACAATCCCGAGCGCAATAACCGCCGTATAACTAAGCGAGGTTAAATCCGTGACCTCAAGTCTACTTCTCGACGAATTTAAACTTGCCAATGTTCAGGTGGAACGACAGAAGTTTCATTAGTAATGCAATATTACATATCACGACTGTTCGAGCGATGCGTCCGGAAGACGCATGGGCTGGTAGCATAAGCCACTCAAAGGAAATACGATTTCTTCGTTTTAACTTGAATGTCAACACTTAGGAATTTGAACAAAACGCTGTGACATTTTTATTAATCAGGTCAATCGTGGACATAATAAATCAAAGTCACCCCACAAAATGCTACATAAGAGAAAAAAATGCTGTTGTTTGTAACCAAATGTAAAAAAACATGCCCACTCACCAAAGGGTTGTAAACACGGAAGTTTTGGATTAACAGGCTCGTATAAATTCGATGGGCATAAACCATCGTCCCAGAAGAAACGCACAATTCGTTCTGAACAAGAAAGTTAGTAGTATAACATAATTCATCCAATACAGTCCATCAGACTGAAACACTAAGCAAGTGGAAACGGTAAAAGGTTATGGGAGAACATGTTACATGGCCGTGAATACCAAACAAAATATGAAGCATGGTGTTGGCAACAGTATCCTTCGTGTTGACCTAACACACTAAATGCTTAAAGGGGTAGAGTGTACCAGTCTGACGGATACATAATCAAGTTCAAGAAAGACTTTTACGAGGTATTATACTACTTATCTCCTCTATAAAAAAAAACACAAGAAAACATACGAAACAATGTTGAGGACTAAAATGAGTTCAGTTCTTACAGAAAGAAACAGTACGGATCAACCGCATCTACATTATGTAATGATCGCAGGATCACTGAGGCATATAAAACCGTCCGTGAACAATCCTCACACATCGCCTAGAAAATCATAAATCCTATCAGTAGTGCATGTACGAACCTCGTCTGGGGCTTGTTCAGCTGACATGAAAAATGAGCACGGTTCAACACAGGTTCGCTCCGCAATCCGAACAGAGGGTACGTTGGTCCAGATGGATTTGATGCATGATTGAGTGGAATGGACCGTTCTGGGGGAAGCCACAACAAACCAGCGGCCACCAAAACGATCGTTGTAAGGTGTAAGCAACGCTATTCAGTGGTAATTTCTTGCAAGTTCAAGTGATATGTCCACAGTCGTATTGACTGAACTGCTGCAAGCATCAAGGCGTAACAAAAAAGGAGTTTTCTTTGCTTGACGAATCTTTTTGAGGCTCTAGAAGCAATGGAACAGCATTCCATAAAATACAATTTTTATCCAAATATTCCACCTCTGGACTTATTCTCGAGCCTAACTATAAACCGTGTTTATGACGTTGTTCTGCTTGTTGATGGCTCCAGAATTCAAACCGTCTGTGTTTGGACAGACAGAATATAACCTAATCATATCTAATCACGACCCTATCCGGGAGCATATGTTCAAAGATGTAACGCCAACAAGCTCGTTTCTTAGTTGAGCCCGAACCGTTTGAAGATACTACTACCGTCCTCCTCAATGTGTGTCCTTTCGTTGTTTTATGGCTGTGTAGCCATAGCAGGCTGAGTCGCCCGTCAGGATAGTAGGACACTAAGAGTAATCGTGATGACAGCCCAATGTAAATCATCAACACACGCTCGTTTTGAATACTCACACAAATAAACTTGTCCTACCAACTGTACCACATTCACATTGGGTGAATTCAGTGGGATTAAAGTGCCCCATGAAGAAACAACTCCAACAGAGAAACACTTCTGCGCTCCACAAACAAAACTTCTTGTTACAGTTGATTCAATTGTCTGTAACAAATTACCGTATGTGCGCACACTGACAACGGACAGAAGTTGTCTCGATTGTGAAACAAATCCGTGACCCCAGTAAGTTTAACCAATGCGTTCGTTTCGTGTGAATCGAAGTTCAGATTGCTTGTCCTTTGACAGGCGGCAGAAGCTCTGCTACTTACAGACGACGCTAATGTGTTACATTGCTATAAATCACCTCTTTCGCTTGAGGTCCTACTACGCACTGACTAGTCAAGATCCATTGTAATCAATAATTGAGTAATTACTAACGATGGGCTGACCACTGGGTATGACTTTGTAGCTTTAGACAATGAGTTAAGCTTGTGCGATGGTATTCTCGCACAATACCATCCAGAAGTGTGTCAAAAATAATGGAAAAAATTAGATGAGACTCGTTCATTCATCTACAGTCATTAACCAAAACTTATTCATGCCAAGAGATTCTCATAACGGTTATTTGGCGAAAAGTCGTTTTTTTAAGTTAATAAGTGTATGAAGTATATTGAAAATGAACCACACGAACATGGATTCACACAAAGATAACCCTGCATTGCTTTGATCGCCACAAAGGAACCGAACATGGTGTCTCAATTAACCACATTTTGTAACATTAGCAATTATCACCGATAATTTTATACCAGGAATAGACCGCCTATTTAACAAGCAAGTCCTGATCTTGTGCTAGATCCCTGCCGATATTAAGTGATCAGCGATCATCATTACAAAAATTCGGTTTATAAACCATCTGACAGTTATCCGTAACCCCCTAAAATACGCTCTTAGCGTAACATTATTATAGCCCAAATGTCAGCTTGATCATGCCAGCAAGAAACGGAGCACTACAATGACTACTAGTGGCACTTACGGCAGTGGCCACTGATCAAAGAGATGAGTGAAAATCGATCAGGACAGGACACACAGAAACACTTTACCAATGTCTAAGGTTACAGTATCGTATACACTGACAGAAAGCGGCGCTTCAAAACTCGCTAAGTACAATGCTATCAACCAGCTGACATCAGGTTCAGTAAACACTTTAGTTGACAGTTATAACAAGGCGACATTTTGCGCTAAAACTTTGCCGATGAAAACGCCTCTTATCTTAAACTCCAAACTGTTCGATCATGATATAGAACTCTACAGAACAGAAGAATGAATGAGGTATACTCGCAATGTGAGCAGTGTGATGCTGTGGCCTGGTGCTTGGGGTGAGAAAATAACCGGACGCAATTCCACTAGTGAAACAGCTATGAGCATGACCAGAAGGCAATTCGATCGAAATTGCCGTTCACCGCAAGAGCGATGTGGATTACTCTCTCATGGAGAGGGATAACAAGACAAAACAGAAAAAACTACAAATGCAATAAACACAAGCGCACCATTGCTGCGGCAGGTTGATACTTCAGAAGGTGTTTCTAACCGCCAATATGAGTGATCACAAGGTTTTCGGCCGGGTAGGCGAAATCTTCCCACTTTACTAAACTGAATGGTCAGGGTTATCATATTTCGGAACCACACAGTTGCACGACCACCACCCGATTTTCTCCAATTGTTGGTAGGGTTGGTCTAAAGCGGAAAACTTATAGCTGGTATGCGGACTAAAGTACACAACCTTCACAGACTCCGTAGCCCCCTTAGTTGACAACTTGGTCGTACATCCTGAACACTTTTAATACGGTGCAACAAAAGAACGATCTTCACAGTCTCTGGATTTGAATCCCGTGGGTACTTTTCCATGGAGGCATTGTACGTCAAAAATGTATCACAACAAACTTAAACACTGGAGGCAGGAAAGGTTATTAACCGAGCATCACTGTCAATGAGAAACGTTGGAAGAAGTTCGTGGTCCGTGAGTGAAACGCAAACTCGTGGGCATATAAGAAAAAGGTCGGAAGGTTGAATAATTTTGCGGAATACATTATCCATTCTCAACATACTTCATACACTCATCAATTTGAACTGCTTCTCGTCCGAAAAATTAACCAAGGCACGTGCCAGAGTACCAGATTTTATGAACACAAGACAGATGGATAGGTAAACGGATGAGCTGGCCCAAAGCAACCGAATGCAAGTCCCCAGGCCGTGGATCGGAGATAAGCCTCCAAATGAGGGCCAACTGCAATATGAACAAGCAGTTGTGGACAAAGAATGATAGTACGGCCACAACACGATTGGAAATCGGGCCCACAATAAAGTACTACATAACATATGTGATGTACTGTGACCTGGCGTATGTTACCCAGCTACAAAAGGGTTTCTTATGTCACAAAGGAAAAATATAATTTCCGGAGAGATAATCGCCCATACGGCATACAGACATCATCCGCCACCGATAACCGTGCACAAACTACAAAGGCCCACAAAACGCCAGGGTGATGACTCGTTTCAACTGGTATGGGGTGGAGAGGCTTGTCACCCTTCGAAGGCAGCTTAAAAGAATTCCGTCACAAGACCACATAACAAAACACAAACGTGGCAGAAAGCTCGCTGATCGTGGACTCAATTAACCAACCAATCAACAACACCATATCCTCCATCGTAGTTGAACAGAAAAATAAATGCGTTGCTTCTGAACAAAACTCACGCAGGAGACCTCTGACATCTTTGTTCAATGATGACAAACGTGAACTCGCCCCAAAAACCACCTTAAGACTGTCAACTTTAATGTTGGAACACTTGTGCAAATAAATCAACAAACAGTTTTACTACGCACTTTGGAGAGCCTCGTCATCGATATATGTGTCGTCTTACTGGAACACGACTTCAGGATTCTAACTCAGTGCTACATTTGTAATCTCCGACAGCCGCTTCACCATTCGAGTATAATGTGCGCTTGTCCGGTGACCCTGCGGCTCGTGCCACTGGCCAAGCCAGTGTTGAAATTGTCCCAAGCGAATGCGCTACTTGACTGCATACCCACCAACAGCCGTCTCGGTATTGTCACACACGAATGTAGGATTAGAGCACCAAGAGGGTTAGATGGCCCACACTCTTGCAGTATTCGTCGAACAGACGACTGTGAACGTTTGTCGCAGTCCTGTGCTGATAACAGTCTGTTTCTGGCGAGTACTAATTTTCGACATTCTGGACGCCACCGCGTCACCTGGTGACCTCGATCGCCAATCCAATCGTATGCATAGACTGACCAAATTGCCGTCAGAAATCGGTTGCATGGCTGTTTTGAAGGTTGTACATCCACCTGGGGCGCCTGTGTGGATTTCGATCATGCACTGGTATGTGTCAAGTTTACTATGCGCTTTAGTGGAAAGCCATCTCGTCTCCAAACATAGACTGATACATCTAAGCTAGCGGGGAGACAAACCCTCCACACTTACTAGAGCGCGTTTGCCTCCACTCTAAGTCGCCACTCATCAGACAACATTGAAAAACACTGAGCAACTATACGGCATGCACTGCATAAATGTGGGATGATACTGCTCGTTCGGTTGTCAACCACTGAGTCTCTATGCGATCACTGGAACTTCTTGACATTCGTAAGAATATTCCATCTAGCCGCGAGCACAGTTTAGTTCGTAAGACTGCTCGCTTCGAATTCTAAAAGCAACTGCAAGGGAATCGCGAAGTCGGGCGAACACAAGATGTATGCATAAGAAGTATATCGATATTTTGAAGATGATTTACTGTCAGAACACAGACAAGATTAGAACACCTCAATTGAGGTGCGGCAAGGTTGTTCAGCTTCTCCCTTCCTATTCAATTTCGCAGTAGACAAGATCCTAGAGTGTGCCCTGATAGACTACGAATATGACGATGTGGATTTGCCCCCAGGCACTGCACTTCAAGACACGGGGTATTCAGACAACATCGCCCTAATCTGTGAGTGTTCGCAGGGAGCTCGGACTATCTTGGACAGAATAGAGGCCTCAGTTCACCAGTTTCGTATGGTCTCCCCCCCGTGCTACTACAAGATTTGCAGGATTGCGCACCTGCTCTCGCCTTTGATGGTGTGCAGTTAGAAGTAGTCGGAAAGTGTATGTACCTTGGGAGCTGTATCAACACTGGTGGATTGTCTGATGAGATCACATAACGCATAACAAAGGCTCAGATGGCGTTTGCCAAATTACACCACCTGACGTCAGTGTGATTTTAGTCTTCCGTGAAAGGTCGGCTGTACAATACCACCATAAAAAGCAGTCCTACTATATGGCTTCGAAAGCCGGTTCATCCGCGCAAAGGCTGTTCACAGAGTATCCGTTCTTGACCGTCGGTGTCTCCAACGCATTGACAGCGTGTGACAGGAACATTGTGTCAGCAATGACGAAGGTAGCCGACGTGTCGTCAGAAAGGATGCAATCTGTCGACCGCTCAGCATAATGATCTCGTCTCACAAGCTTCGACTCACGGCCTGCTACATCGTATCTCGTTTGCGAGTGGTGGGTTAGGCTGGAAGCGACAACCCGGTGACCAACGTATGATCTGAGTTCGGGGTATGAAAGCACTCACTCATGGAAGCTTGCTTCAGTCGGGCGTTTCTGGCTTCTTGGTTAGGGAGGCTGTCTGAAATCGCGTAGAATAGAAGCAAATGGCGCTCGTGTTGCGAACTACCCTGTGCGTCAGTATAGGTTTTTTTTACATGGGTTTTGCCATTCTTCTTTTGTACGCTGTCTTTTTTCTTTCATATTGTGACACGCCTGCCACATCATATAGTCCTATGTTCTTACATTATTACATGTGGCACAGCCATACTCAGTGATGTTACGTGAATAGGTACGCATGCCAGAATACCACCATGCAAGCTAAGCTCAGTTTTCTAAGCTGCAAAGAGCCTCATATCACTGAAGGTCCCCAGTGGTCAGCCCAACAATAGAATTAACTTCAACGTTGGCTATTATGTATCCTGACCAGTCAATGCGTGATGAGGCCTAAGCGAAATAGCTGATTTGTAACACTATAGCACACATTAGCATCGCCAGCGAGTGACAGATACCTCAGCGAGTGGAACTTTGATACAACCCGAATGAGAAGATTAGCCGAGAGCACAAGTTGACTTTACGAAGATAAACATGTCAGTTTGCTGTCGATGTGCGCGAGCACAAGGTGGTTTATCTAGTGCGACTTGTACAAGCAAAATCTCCTTGATCACAAATCCATACGTAGGATAAGAGGATCAGTGTCCACAGTTCATCGCTCGTAAACTCTGGTTGAAAAGTTACGTGTACCTCACAGATTATGAACGACTTCTTGCCACTATATTTATTCTGCATTCACGCACAGGTCCGTATTTCTTTCCAAAGGCAAATTTAAAAACGTGAAGTAAAACTACTTCAATTAATGCATGAAAATGTGAATCACCTGGTTTAGCGAAAACTGCCTACAGCCACACCATAACGAACGCTATTTCTACCTTAAGAATAAAACCTGCATCGTAATACCTGATAGGCGATTCACGCCGTCGATCATTAATCATGAGTTGAAGTGACGCAAGGTTCTGTCACGAGTTCTGAGACAAACGGCATGCCAGAAGAGTCCGTCTCGGTTGACGGGCGCACGATCGTACTATCGTACATTTACATTAATTATCGTTTGCACAAATTGTTTTGTTTTAGGTGCACCAACAAAACCAATTGTCTTTTCATCCCATTTAGGCTGCGAAATCGGAGGCAAACTGCAACTGAATCGTACGTTTACTGGTTGTTTACAGGATCTGAGAAGGCGCACATTTTCACGCAGTCGAAAGAGACCTATTCCGCTCCCATAATTATTAGCGGATCCTACGCAAAAGAGAGGCCACCATGTGACATTTTTAGTCACGTGTGACCTGATAATCGTCACGGTACGCAGGTCTAAGCAAAAACAAACATAAAAGGGGGCCAAAGAAACAGCAAAAAGTTTGCGTAAGCGTTACCACCTTCGCGCCTTAGGGAGTTCAGCGGAAACGACGGGTTCAAAATTGTAAATAGATATACCGACATTATAGCTCAGCCCAGAAAGCAAGTATGTGTACGGAGGACTAATGAGACGAAGTTCAACGAAAAAAGAAAACGATGCAAAAATACGCGCTCTCGGTCGAAACCACAAGTGAAAGTAAGAAAATACCATGTCATATAGATGTATGTGTACATTGGCCTAATTTCTAAAATGTGACGCAATGTACGCCTGCAGAAAGGATAAACACTAAACACCAATACTAATGTACCAGGCGATAAACAACAGAGGGGGATTCACGCAAAAACAAAAATGTACAAATCCATATGTTATACACGCCTTATTTGCTAGTCAAGGACTTCGGCAGAGCCCATCAAAACAACCGAGTGGGTAAAATGAATTCTCCGTGTACCAGCATGACTAGATTAGAGCGCAAACGTTTCCAAACAACAGGTGCCAACTGACAAGGCGGAACGAATCAGGCCTTTGGAGAACTAATGCCAACGTAACAAAAACGAGGTCGTCGTTTTAGATAACTGGAAACAAAGGCAGTCAAGAAGTTTAACTGGGTATTGACTGTATATACAATAAAATATTATTTTTATGGGATAGGAACAGGACCAACGTAACTCTAGATTGGATAACTGGCTAAAACGGTACCCCCCTTCATTTAACTGAGCTACTCGAAACAGGTGGGTGGGATGAATTTACAAAGAGCAACGCCAACCGTCAACAATCACGGGAAACTTCAGCGTACACTGCATGTATAATGTACAAAAGAAAAATAAAACTCGCCTCATGTTTAAAACAATTCATTTTGTACATTATCCCGTCATACACATCTAGTAAGAACGAAGCTAAATAGGCAAAAGTTCCGTGAATCGAACAGAGAAAAACAAACCATCACTGAGATATCCATGAACATCTAGAGATATGAGGACGGATATATTAATCAAGGTCGGCAAAAATCCAGATCGATAAATGAACAGATCATTATGCTGGAACGAACTTCCAATGTATCCGTTACCTTGAAAATGTTAAAACGTTTCAACCAACATTAACTAGTATATACCAACAAAAGTCATAACCCTCGGGTCAGTCTCGTCAGTCCTAAGAACGAACGCGTCAAATTCCGAAATTTTCTTCTTAAAATCTTTGATACGATCTTCTAAGCAGACATATAACCGATCTAAATTCTTATGGAATTGATCTAGCTCAAACTTACCAGTCTTCACAAACTCTGGCCTGAAATGAATGCGGCTGAGAAACCACAAAAAGGCATAAAGACAGAACAGTGATCCCAAGCACAGAGGGATTCGGTAGCGTCTGACAAACGATGTGCTCAATCAGCGTATGAAACATACTTATAACTTAAATAGAAAACGGCGGCTCGTTGCATTCTTCTTAGACAAAACAGCAACCATAACCATCTATTGTGGAGCCCAATACAATAGGAATGTTCGCAGACCTAAAGGAAGAACGGAAGAGGTGAATTGAGAACGGCGATGGAAAAAACGCGCCCACCGGGCGAAACCTTCTGACTGGCTGCAGTTAACGTTAGTAGAGCTGTTGTTTTATCTCCACTTGTTTGAGAATGGAGAATAAAACAGGGCACACTAAGAAGGCCGTGAGGCGGACAGCAGTAGCGTCTTCAATTATTTGCAGCTGGCCGAACTACGTAGACAAAGTAGCCAACTCTTAAGGAGGCATGAAGTGCGACCAGTGCAGTCGTTAGGGCGAATGCTTTTTAAGGCTCCATTCTGGTTTGTATTGTTTCTGTTTTTAATAAGAGTTCTGCTACGTGAAATGCGGCACCAGAAATCCACATGAGAGGATTAACCGTGTAGTTGAATATGAACACGTTTCCTCTCAGCTGAGTAGACTTGATCGATAAGCGATTCAGTTTTCGATCATTAGGTGTAAAGTTGATAGTTTGAGGGCTGTGGATTCGAAAAAAGCTGCCGGTGAGCGATACGATGCAGCACTCACTGATCGATTTACTGCAGATTCGGATTATGACACTCTAGGCATGAATATCTACATTCTAAATGCAAAAGTTCCAAGGCCTATAGTCGCTACACCTCAACTGAGCAATACCTCGAGTGATGTTATTTTTATAAATGCACCGAGCAAAGTCGCCAACATCTCTAGTTCGGCGGTAACATAATGAGGCGATGTTGAAGTAAGTAGTACTAGCAGCAGCAAGCAAACTTCATCGTCCAGAACAAAGAACCATTCGGTAACCTTGTCCCATAAGAGGGATGGAGGGAAACGAAAGCGGAAATCCATTACTGCTTAGAAGCTTCAACGCATACGTATATCACCAGTTATCTGCGGTCAAGGTAACTTTCCAGTGAGTACACCTAAAGAGTGCATGCTAAGCACTTCCGAAATGCACGTAACCAGGACCTCGCCAGAGTGCAAGGGCTCGAACGTGGCAATCCTTTTGCTGAATCTGGGTTCATTTTCTAAAACTTAAAAGAAACCGTGGAGGGGCTCATCAAAGATTGCATAAATGGCAGATTCTGACTGGTTCAGGGCATACATAACAAGATTTTGTCCACAAGGTTCCTGGGAGTCACAGCCTACGAATTTGAGCGAGTGTATGACACTCTGGAGAGCTTTGCAATTCCGTGACTCAGAAAGCAGTGGATGGTTTTTCCAACAGTGGGGAACACAAAATATTAACGCTTTGCCCTCAAACAAAGGAGCTCGGGTACACCTTTGCGTATTGACCTATTCATACTGACTTGTTCGGCTACCATGAAATGTGCACTGCATCGATCCAGAGGGCTGCGCTGACGAGGACTTTGGTCCAGGTGAAACCATGTCAGACAAGCCAAAGGGGAGCAGTTAAACCAGTAGTTTAGCTCACAGCATTGTATATTATACTAGTCCGTCACAACGAGACTGAACCTTGACGCGGTGTGACGGCTTGCGCATCTCGATGACCTATTAGGCTAAACTGAACGGTGTGGCCACCATACCGATAGAGTCACTCATGCCAGGCAGGCCAATAGGTAGAGGTCTGACAAACCAGTCTCCTGGTCCTCCTAGTTGGGGGT
>JTDE01021475.1:0-55880 GCA_014338405.1 Paragonimus skrjabini miyazakii | reverse complement strand
ACGTCCTCGTCTACCTCTGACACAGAATGTCATTTGCAATTCCGGATACCTTAAAGCGTCCGCTGAAACGAAAGCCACTGTTTAAGTTTTGTTGTGCATTTCGCGGCAATCATCTAAGCTCGGTAGGTAGTCCTTACGTTCTTTCATTTGCTCAGAGGTCTGGCGCCCAAAGGTAATTTAGACGAATAAGGTGTGAGGAAGACTTATCAAATGGCATTGATGAAAAACTCAACCGAATTGAGTCAGATGGAAGAACCCGTAAGGCTGGGGACAAATTGCGGCGGTTATGAGTGCTTGCTGTGAAGAATTAGGTTTCAAAACAGCTGTACAGTTGTCACAACACTGAGTTTCTGTCACGAAGGTCAGTATTTTACATTTGCGTCTCTCAGTTCCTTTTGAATCAGCATAGCAAAATGGTCGTCGAAGACACAAACACAAGTTGGCTAACAATTTTCTTAAAGCATCATTTATTCGAGTTGTCAAAGAGGATAGAGCAAATCCTTTTGTCTGAGAATAGCAAAATGCCATTCTCCATGGGTTGACGGCTGTCTTAGCCGTCGAATCTGTGCTAGTGGGATCATACTGAAAAGCGACTGTTCACTAACCCACATAGCCGACTTGATAGATGGACTAAACATTTTGAGGGACAGTTCAGATGGCCTCGAACAGACAGTACAAGTAACAGCACTCAACTAGTCAGTTTTTGCGTTTCCGATATCTTCATCGGAAGCTGAAGTGATGTAGGGCCTAAGTCGTTAAAGCGTAACAAAAACCTAGATCCAGATCTCTTCTTTTGATAATGATGATGAGTGGTCTATACCTGAACTCACAAAGTTCTTTCTGGTGGTTTGTGTCACTGAAAACTTGCCTTGCAACTGTGATTTAACAACACTTGTTTCCGATAAATGGATTGAGAATAACACAACGTTATGAGCAAGTTGTAATACTCTACGTTTCAACCACCTCAAGTGGTCTTCCTCACGAGTGTTGTAATCGAAATCACACTAACAAAAGAGCAGAGGCCACGTGGGATTTGCCGTGGTTAGGTCAATCTGCGCTGCAACTGAATTGGTTGGTCGAATCGTTTGCCCATGTTAAACACGACACCCAAACTGTTTGACTTCATTCGTACGGATGTCTAACACTTGTTCTCCTTTTCGAAAGGTATCAGGCTTGTCTAACTCACTTCCAAATGACTCGTTAGCCTTGTACTTGGGTTTGCTTGCAGTGGGGGTTGGATTGGCTCTCTCCTTTGGCCAGTTTTCAGTGTTTCTTTGACAGCGGCACATCGACCGTTCTCTTTTTCTGTTTACAGGCTACTTGTTTGTATGCAAACCAACACGGCGATTACTGACTTTCTAGTCGCTTGTTCAATGTATTGAACTTAGCTGCGTTTCAAGCTTGCAAATTAGGGTGCTTTCCATTGGTCGACTGTTTCTGTTTTTGGCCTGTTGGACGTACCGTTCGTCTCTAACTGTGCGCGTCTACCTTCCAAATTGAATGCATGCAAGCGATTGCTCCTGTGATATGTGCGAACGTAGACTTACTGTAGAGATCTCGTTGTTTATATCCGGGTGGATGTACGCACAACGTCTCTTGACTGCGCCCGAGTTATGTCGTTTTGGTGAATTACCAGGCATGGACAAGATTGGCTCACACACAGTGGAAACATTTGATAGCGATGTTTGTCCTATCTGATCGTTCCAGCGTTTCGGTCTAGTGATCTTTCGACTGATCTGTCCTATGGCATCATTGGTGAGGTGTCTGAATTGGTGGTATGAGATATCAGCTTGTCAGTTTCCCAAATTATAATCCTTTGGGGCGTATAGACACATGCACGCACACATGGTACGGATAAGCACATATTTCCTTATCATTAAGCGTTCATGTCGTAACCTGGCGACGATATTTGGACTGATCTGATTGGTCTATGGATTCCAACGGTCGCTTATTGGTTGCCGTATGCTCAGATTACCTAGTTTGTCTTGGTTATTTTGGTTTCCCTGCTGATCCTGTACATGACTGTCTTGTGGATATTGAAAAGATTAGATTACTATATTCATCCTGGCTGATCGGACTGGTGTTTTGATCTCAACTCGTTGGCTAATGGGACTCGAAAAAGGTGTTGGTATTACCCAGCGCAGTTATCAATCCTTTAAAATGTTGTTTGTGTGTATGCATATGTACTTATCCATCGGGAGCAAGAAAATTGTAGTTATTGGGAAGATGCGCTCTTGTGCTATTATGGTAGATGTCCACTTGAAAGCCTGATGCGTTTGTTTTAAGATAAATGTTAGCATACTTCTAAATAACTTGTCTTCGATATCAGCCGTGTTCCTCCTACAGGTCTCACGACTGTTTTCATACAGTCGTTCCGATCTTGTTTCGTCACGTACCATGGGTACACTGAAATCAGCCTTGTGAAGTAAATAAATCCTCATAGTTTTATTTGGCTGTGGTCACCCACCTACTAACAAATGTAAGCTCGCCTTAGCCAAACTGTACTTGTAGTTTGAATGAATATACCGAACACTCACATCGGCTATTGTAATCATGCGTATCTCACGGACCTTATATATTGAGTAACACATTTCAGCACAAACGACGACAATGCGTAAGCCATTTACGTAAATCGCCGTCAGCTATCAGTGGTGCCACTCCATTTTCAGGTAACCTTGACTCAAATCGTTTACTCGGAGAGCATTTGTTTGCAAGTATAAGGTGCTCAGTTGAAAATTAAGTTACGAGGATCAAAGAGATGCCTGTCAAGCAGTACTGATAGTTAAGCTGCCAGAGTTACAACAGCGGACTACTCGGAACGAGCACTGGACAAAAACTCACCAGTTATGAGAATCTCTTGTGAAGAATCCCATTCCGAAGCGATACGGAAAATATGGCGAGGTGTACTTCTGCTGCTTCAAGTGAACGTTTAGACAAACGTTGACCGATGCTCTCTGAGGTAACAGAGACTACCGTGAACTTACAAACCATACTTACCATACCTACCATACCATACTTACAAAGAGTCTGTAGAGGGACCGTGAGGTTTACTTCTTCAAGCGATCCAGTGAGCTGGAGAAGACATTTTTTAAAGCATAGCCGAATGCTGTTTTCCCCCATTCGCGGTTCCATTGACTATCGGCAACTTGACAGGCACGCTGAGCACTTTAAGGAACAGTTTAACTGGTTTATGCCAGCTCATTCGGTTGTAGATGTTGAAGACTGTGTGATTAGCTATGGCATACTAAACGGTCCTCCTTTGGAAACTGAAGTGATTTTAGAGCTTTAAATAAGCAATGCTCCGGGCCCGGACCTTCTTCCTCCAACACGTTTTAAAGATGGCGGTGAAAGATTGTCTGCACTGACCACTGTCGTTCACTCTGTATAGGAGACTGAAGGAGTGCCTCATGACTGGTGTTTATCAACAGTCAGTCTCATTTTCAAAACGCCACAGATGTGTTAACCTTTTCTATGTTGCATCCAAGGCACTCACTGGTCTCATGATCCGGAAACACAAAGAGAACCAGCTAAGAGAACAGACGGGTTTCCGACCTGGTTGCGAGTGTATCGGTCATATCTTCGCCTTGTAACAGACGCTGGGACACGGGCATTTTTGTTCTCAGTCATATTTGAGGTATTTTTTTTACCTAAAGGCTGCTTTTGACTCGGTTCCCTGACACTCCGTCTGAGGCTGTCTTCCCCACAGAGAAGTCACAGTGAAGTATATCAATTTTTTGAAACTTTTATGCCCGTTCTGCGTGCAGAGTACGAATTGATGAGCAGCTCACTCGAGCGTTCTCCATTTCGAGTGGCGTTCGACAGTGGTGTTCGATTTCCCTTCCCTACTCTGATGGGCGGTTTTCTATAAGGAGCGCTCAAAGGTTTCGAAGATATTAGGGTGGAGCCTTTGCCGGGTAGTAAGCTGACTGATCTTGACTATACGGAGAACATTGATTTATTTACTTCTTCTACAGAGTACATGCAGACCGCTTCGAATCGACTAAGTGATATGTTGGGTCTGTATGATATGCATTTTGCACCTTCAGCTTGTGAAGTGTTATATCTTTGGGTTGGGTTGTCAGCGCAACGCCCGCCGGAAAATCGAACCCATGACCCGTGAGTAAGCGACAGACTGTAGTCCAGACACTTATCCACTGGACCACGGGGTTGCGGTCACCTGAGTTACATGGAGGTATGTGGATTACTCTTCTTAGCGATAGCGCTTCCTTTCGGTTCATGGACATCTGTATCAAGATGAAACAAAATAGTGAAAATGAACAACCCTGATGTTCGCCACTCTTGGTGACGAAACCGGTCCACCCTACCCTTAGCTGAAGTATGGGGGTAAAATGCCGACAGAATATTCATCTACGTGTTTAGTAAACCTCTACATTCATGCGACTCTGAGGGTGTAGATGGATCGATCGAATCAATTACGTCTTTATGGGCGTGCAATACAGCAGATGTTGGCAGGCGATATGTGTACCACTGCTCTAGAATTGGGCAAATTGCGAAAATTGGATCAGTACCTTCTTTTTCAGGACAAAACTCTGCCGATTCCTTCTTACTGTTTTATTCCAGAGCTGCAGTAAGTCGACGAAGTACGATAGCTGCCAGAAATGTCTGAGGTCAAGCTGATTCCCCTATAGTTTTCGCAAGAGTCCCTGACCTCTTGTATATGGGAACTATTTTCAAGTAACCACAGCAGTAAGGGATGCTTAATATCGTTCACGTACGTTGAACCGACTGAGTCAAGATGTCTCTTAACACTTTTCCACTTCCTTTGAAAAGTGGCAGCAGAAGGTCGTCTAGGCCAGCAATCCTTTTGCGCCTCAAAGCTTAATTAGAATAGCAAACCTTAGTTTTGGTGGGTGGCTCTAATTTGACTGACCAGGGCACCACATTGAAACTTCGTGGCGATAACACAGTGGAAGCAGAGAGTTAACAAAATTGACTCTAAAAGTGTTCTTCCCAACGGTTCAACCTTCTGGTCTTATTATGGATGAGTGTACTGTATGTCTCGCAGTTAACATCGCTGACCGACGGATGTCCTGGGGTAGTTTTTCGGATAAGCTCGAAGAGTTTGATAGTGCCCTCTAAAGCAAAGCTGTTTCCACTTCATTAACTTTCTCAGTTAGCCAAGCTTTGCGGTCAGCGATCAGACCATTTCTCAACTTCGTATTGGTATCCGTCCCTACCTTGTTATGCGAACCACCGATAGGAATATTCTGTTTGTCATCTAACAACTCTAGGGACTTCCCTGAGATCCAAGTTTCGCGAACCACTTTGCCGCGCACTATAGTGCCAGTTTCATGCATGGCTTGAGAGATACGGGTCAAGCAGTTGGGATCTTCGGAGTTAGAACTGCCAAGCGTGCAGTCTGGGCTGATTTGACACGTATGCTTTATCGCAGTCGCTACGGTCGGAGGGGTAGTTGTCCAACGAAAGTAAGAATAAGATAACGTTCCAACACATGGTCTACATAAATGTGTGTCCTAATGAGAACGCCACTCCTGAGTGGAGCCACACCATGTTTAACAGCTGTATGGTTTATCTGATATTAAGTTCGATTTGGAAAGTTGGGCCCCAACAGTACGCATGATGACAATCTAGTACTAGCTTACAATAGTTTGTGCTTGGTGTATATGTGGAACTGCTGACCACCATGCCAGGGCAACCTTGTCACGTAAACAAGGTTCGGCCTTACCAAGGTGGCTGACCTAAGCGTTTATATGTTTGGTCAAAATGACTATATCAGAGCTATGTTCTGACCTTTAACGAGCAGCCAGATCCGAGCAACGGGCGTTTTGAACACGGACATCACAAAAATCATTTGGAGCATAAGCAGACAATTTGAAAAATTCTGAAGATACGGCGTCTTGAGCGGACTTTATTTGAACCAGCCAAATGGACCGCACAGATTATTTTGCTAAGGGGAATATCCAGTCCATGGTTATTGCGCTTGCAACTATACCTACTTCAACCCGACCGGTAGCGGCGACCGTGGGGTCATTCTAAGTGTGTAATCAGTATCGAGAAGACAGTGCGAATGCTATCATTCCAATGCATCCGCTACTGTCCTGGATTCTAGCCTCTGAAGTACAACAGACTTTAACACAACTTGTCTAATGTCCTTACAAGAGCGACCGGTTGACCTATCTGTTTGTGAGTGCGAGCTTTAAAAGCACGTAGTAATTCGCATTCCAGGCGTAAACATTGGACAAAAGGAACCGGAGGTTAGGCTTGACACGACAGTATTGCTATATCCGCTGTGGGATCTGTAGAGTAATTACTGGTAGGAAGGGCCGAGATGGGGCTGAGTTCCACATTTTACAGGACCACGAGGGAGGAGTCGACAGTAGCGCGTTTTCATCTACCCAGCCTGCTGTGTACAGAAAATACAGCGGGCTGGTTTACACTGCGAGACTACCAGTGTTGTATGAAACTATTGGCGCTATGATTATTCATGGCTGTTTGTGGGCTGATTTGTTGCCAGGGTGCCGTAACCTAGATCTACTAGGGTTCTGAACCAAACCCTTTGGCTCAAATGCCTTTGCCGCAAGGCAGCGGTTGGCAGAATTATATTAGAGCTAATGCCACGTGGAAAACGATGTCAGCCTTCTTCCAACCCACCACCCTGGAGAACCAACAAACCATATTTCGCCTAACCTCTACCTGTTAGCCTGCTTAATATGAGTGATTGTCGGCATAATAATCACACCGTCCAATTTAACTCAACAGGTCGTCGATACACGCAAATTCACACATTGCTTTAAGGTCCAGTCTCATTGTGACGAGTAGGGTTGGAGTGTGTATCAACTAAGCTCGTGGAAATTGCAAAGCTTCATCAAATTGTGTTTTTGAACAGAGCACTTGATGACGTAATCTGACAGCGATGGATTCGAATGCTGCTAGGATTCGCCGTCTGTCTACCTCTGACTAGTTGATGGGAATTTTGCGGATCGACTGAATTGTACCAAACACGTTCACCTGTTGAATCATGTTGCCATGGTGTGGCACAGTTGCTCTAGCTATTGATTTTGTGTCTCCGATTCTGTCTCAAGCATGATATTACTGTTTGATTCATCGTCTTTTGGAAATCTGCCGTAAAACGGCAGCAAATGAAGGAATACACAGGCATCGGTCAGTCATCAACAGTTAGTTTGTGCTTAAGATTAATTTTGTGCATGATCTGGTAGTTAGCTAGGTTCTCAATACCCCGGCTGGAAATGTTCACTTCAGTGACTAGTGTAAACGCCGTTTCACCCGTTCTCTGGCTAACTCTTTTGGTGTTTCAGATTTCCGCCGTAGCTGTGGTAACCGGTGGCTGACCTCGAACTTGGGATGTCTCATGTGACGGATTGTTGTTCAGCTCCACCGCCTAACGGTCATGTTGGAACTCATAACTGCTTGACCCAATATTGCGCGATGCATGTCGAAAAGGCATCTTTTCATAAATACGACACTGTGTTTGACGAAAAATATATGTGGCCACCTGACGGCGGCTCTGTCCTGCTTGTTTGCGTTGATTACGTCCACTGATGCCGCCTTCCTGGTTGATTCTGGTAGGACATCGTAGGTTGAGTGTACCTGAACTCTGTGACAATTGTCTGTTACTCAGATATCTCACTCCGTGTTGTTTCAGTGAGCTACACCTGAGACGATGATTTAGACGACTGATGTAGTATCATACATTGACTGATTCAGCTTCAACATCGATATTAAACTGGACGTTTGTTTCAGTCTAAGCAATCTTAGTGGACATGATAGCGATTGAATCGTCCACACCCGCTTTGTCCCTCTTGGCGACGTTTTTTCTTTGTCACTTGGATGCAACCGCTAGAGGAAGGCCATGGTTATCTCGAGTTTTTCTCCTCCATTAACCATTATGAGCAACTGGAGGGTCGAACCTGAGGTCACTGACTTGATTTGTCCACCGCAGGTCTACAGGTTTAACTCTCGACGAATCCTAATGCTGTTGTCCAGATTTGGATAATTTGTTTGTATTCCTTGTGTCTGCGGCCCAGTCTGTCGTTTGGCAGCAATACTTGTCTTAACCTGATGATTCTTTTATGATTTGAAATAACACCAGACTTCCAATTGATAATGTAATAAGGACTCGTACCTCCAAAACTGGGTCTTTATTGATCTACGTTATTCTTGGGGACGATGAATCATCTGTTTAAGGCTCAGGATAGCACATGGAAAGCGATCACGAAAACGGCGCTATTTTCCGATTACGAAACATGGTCACTTAAGGTGATGTTAGAGGTCCTCAGACACATGATCATCGACTCTCCATCTCAGGGCAGGCGTCGGATCTCATGTATTGATAAGCACGAGTGAGGTTGAGAAGTGACCATTTGATTGGTGGTACAAAATGAATTCATTTGTCATTTTTAGAATCGTGCATATTTGGATGTTCAGGCCGTGTATTAAGGATGCCAACTAACCATCTTTCACTCTTTTCCTATGTCGCTGGTGCTTGACTTAAATTTCGAGATAGACAATCTACAATTTGGCTTCGAGCAGTAAAGGTTGGTCTTCGTAGCTTGAATGAGTCTTCCAGACTGGTATTTGTGAAGTCTGTGTTGGAAACACGTGGGAGTTCGTTGCTGATCTGAATGGAGTAACTGTTGTCGCTGTTTAGATGAATTATCTACACGAAAGGAACGACAAAAGCTGCGAATTTATTACGTATCTGATATATCCTCTCTTACTCGTTATCGTTTGCTTGCACGAAATTTAATTGTTTGGGTTTACTACTAACGATAGAAAACATACGTCACGAGATGTTAACAGTTCGTTTACTCTCTTCAGTCACGAACGTAAAACATTAGAACATATAGGACATGCGGATAGCAACAACAATGGAAACAATCAACGATTGGGTTTACATAGAACAAGGACTGTTATCAGTCCCAGTCGGATTTCGTCTCACTTGCTCTGTTGCCATTGTCTGTTGCGTCATGGCGCGCACCAACCAATTAGGCATATGTTCAACTATTCTTTGTCGTAGGCACCGGTCTGTTCTGCCGATATAGACGTCAACACAACTGCAAGTGAACTGATAGATGCGATAGATTTGAGACAGAACATTTCGGTAGGACACGGTTATGAATAAGCTGAGCGACACTCCTAGTTGTGAGTAGTAGCCGAAATTCAGCCGCAGGGTATGTACGAGTTAGAGCAGACTGTAATTTTTAACTTACATCAGTTGTGATATGATCGCCTTTGAAAAGAAGGTTCAAAAATACCTGCTTCTTAGGGACCACACTTACGGCAATCTTGATCAGTCTTTTCTGGCTGTGAACATCAATGAACTTCTCAGGATAGCCGTTTGCGAGCAACACTTTCTTTAATCTCTCCTCCTCTCCTTGCAAGCAGTCATCGGTGCAGATCTCCCGGGCTGTATGAAACAAGGTTCGTACCAGACCTCGTATATAAGTAATTGGCGCAAAATAAGAAAATTGCAAATACTGACCGCTCCAAACGGCCTCACGGTCCACTGAGCGTTGCAGTGAGCCATCCTGTCGTCTAGTGAGTGAAATGTCTAGAAAAGGTAAACCATGGTTTGCTTCCTCTACATGAGAAACAGAAAGATTAGGATGAGCAGAATTAAAAAGTTTGAACAAAGCTGTTAGAACACAAACACTGGTAAATGCAAGCATTTCGTATTGACTCGTCAGTACCAAATTTACAATAACAAGGTATTCTATAGCAAACAACTAGAGGGGTGGATGATCAATAAGCGGGTTAAGATAGGTCATTAGGTCTAGGGAAGGGTCATGTTGCACAGTGTTTGTGTTCTAACTGCTTTGTTCAAACTGTTCAAGGGAACCAGTTGTTTCAGAATTAAAAAGGTTTAAAAGCGAAACAAAATGAATATTAGTGATAAAAATCAAAATATCATCTACATATCGTTTATAGAGGCTGGCACCATCTATAACATCAGGTAGTTTTAATTCAATCATTCCTAAAAATATATCTGCAAGTGTTGGGCGCAATGGACTGCCCATTGCTACACCATCAACTTGTTTATAAGATGATCCCGCAAAGTCAAAAAGGATATTCTCTGTACATAAAAGTATAAGTTCCTTGAGATAATCAACTGAGAGACAACAAGGTAAATTTTGATGGGAAATAAAATCGTACAAAAAGTCAACCGTTTCTCGAAGGGGAACGTTTGTACATAAGGAGTCAACATCGATAGAAAACATCTGATGTGAACTCACCGATACGTTCTGTAAGGTTTGTACCAGTTCGAAAGAATCTTTTACACAGTGGGGAGTAAAAGTCTGACGAATGCGATGTAGAATGTCAACAAGCCACCTGGCAAGCTTGTGGTACGGTGAGTTGTCCATGCACAAGATTGGCCTTAACGGGACGCCACATTTGTGTGTTTTTGGAGCACCTCTTAACGGTGGTGTGCGCGTTCCGTTTGGCTTCATCTATCTGTATTGCAGTTCCGAGATGTATCCATGTAGTAGTAAGATTTGGAGCTTTCTTGAGATCTGTTTCTCTGTCAAAATGTTGTCAATCGTACTGTCTGCGTGAAATTTTCGTGTGTCCGATAGTATACCTTTCATCTTAGACTCATAATCAACCTTGCTCATGATAACTGTGCCGGAACTTTAGTTTGGGTTTAGTCATATGACTGTATGCGTTATACTCCAGTCTATCATTTATTGCAATCAATGATATCGATGCATCCATTCGGTAAGAGCCAATGCAGATGAATGCATATATGTGAGATTGAAAAATATAAAACGCACTGGAACAATAATTGGGAATTTGATCTGTTTATCACAGTCGTAAAATACGAACGAGAATGGAAACAACTTGTCCACCACGAACGCCAGTCGAATAGACAAGTGCACGAAAAATTCCTCTCCTTATTCTCCATCTGTGCTGTTATCAGACTCACTTACTTGAGCGAGACAGCCGCGTTTAGTCAGTCACCCTGGCGATAAACATCATTTACTAACTACCTATGAGTAGTTGGAGACACGCACGCATCTGCTCTGGCGTGCCATTCTTAACTCGTGGAGCCGTGTCTATTCTGGGTTCTAACAAGGCAACTCGATCCATGTTTTCAGTTGGAGTTCAACACTTGATTTCTCATGAATAATTATTTCAAAATGAGCATTGTTATAGATTGACCAATTCACTTTCCACTCTGATGCTTCTTTCCGAGGTTAGCCGGTTGACATTGTTTTCTGGGATCCCAGCTCGGTTAAAAAATCCTAATTACAAGGTTATCGATCGGATTTGCTTGATCAGTTTCATTGTCCCATCTTGAGGTGGTCGGGCACAAACGATTTTGACTGGACGTTTAAATGTTATCTGAGTGCAAGTGTGTAACATCAACATAGTTACTTCGCACGTGTAGTGGTTAAAGGTTGACCTCAGGTCCGAGCAAGGATTACATTGCTGGTGCGTTCCAACGCCTGTCCTTTACTTCCGTTCAAGATGGCTCAACGCAAAAGTCGTGACCATTCGAATAACTCGCAGCATTCCAAATTCCAAATGACTCATAACCAGTAAAACTATGGTTAGTGGCCTCATGTTGACTGAAGAATATTAACCCCGTGATTATTGTTTACACTGAACATCGTACTTGCTTTCTCTGTTCTCGCAACAGTCGGGATATCTAGGCATTACTTCCAGACTATAGTGTTGGGGCATCAGTGTAACGTTTGAGCAATGCTTATTATGAGACCAACAGGCTGTGAACACACACAGTTGGGTTTACGTTTGCTGTGTTGAAGTGGATGAAAGATGCGGAGCTTTCTGTTAGAAGATTTGTCTCTTACGTTGTGTTCTATATTTTGTGGGTGAAATCGATTCTGATTTACCAAACCGCAGGTTGCCCACATCTAAATGCGTAAATTCTTTTATATTTAGCGCCTACTTATTATTGTTAAGTATTTTATTATATTCCAAAATATGTTAAAAAGTATAATTCGATCATTTACACCTAGATGGCAGTGTTGTCTTTTGTCGACAATCCTAAAACGAAATAGACGCTTTCTGCAGTTGTTCCTCAATGTAGTAGATTAATTTTATGCTGCATATTTTTTGATCATCATCATCATCATAGCAGCTATGAGCCTGATCAAAAGGTACTGTGGCTCGAGCCGCCGTTCACCTCAATAGTGACGTGGAATATCCTAGAAAAAACGTTACTAAGACGGTTAGAAATTATTAAAACAATACTAAGCGGAAGAACTAAAAATGGTATGGATGCAGGTACGCCATTGACTGCGACACATCGCCATCTCGGATAGCGTCTCTAACCGGTTTGAGTGATCACGAGGACCCCAGCCAGGCAGGCGACACCTACCCACTTTGCTCAATGGAGCAGTCAAGGTCGTCATATTTTGTGACCACGTTGTTGCTTGACCACCACGTGGTTTTAACCAACTGTTGATGGCTTCAGCATATAATGCCCGGTACGGTAAACGATCAGATGACATACGGAGTACGTGACCCAACCATCGCAAGCTGTGTACCGTGAGTAGTTGACCAATGGATCGCGCATTCCGAGCGTTCCGGAATACGCGCCGGCGAACTGCCACATTGCTCACGCTATCAGTCCATTTAATATGGGCCAATTGACGGCGACAACGATAGTCAAACACCGCAAGCCTGTTGATGTCTTCCTTGTGAACAGGTCACGTTTCCGAACCATACAGCAAAATGGAACGCACACAGGCATTATATACCCTTCCTTTCAGCGACAATCGAACGTCTGTTCGACGCCACAGATGACGCCGTTTGACAAAGGCGACTCGTGCCTTTGCTATCCTTACTGATATCTCATCAGCAATATTACAGGTTGACAAGATAGTGCTACCCAATTACGTGAAACTGTCCATAGTCTCAAGTGGATTGCCTGCAATGAAGAATGTGGGGGTGGAAATGCCCCAGTCTTGAAGCAGCATTTTGCACTTTGCAGGTGCGAAGCGCATTCCATACAAATCAGCTCGGTTACTCACCTTGTCCAGCATGGTCAGCATGTTTTCGGCAGAGAGGCTAAGTAAGACAATGTCTTTCGCTTACTCCAGCTCGGTCAACCGAGCGCCAGGAAGAAGCTCAACACCAAGCCTACTGGATTCCCGAAGCGCACTCTCCAGAATGTTGTCCATGAAAAAATTGAACAGGAAGGAGGAAATCGGACACCCATGACGAACAGCACTAGAAGTGATGAACGCCCGAAACAGTTCTCCATTAACTCTCACTCGGCTTGCATAGCGAGTGTACAGTGATCTCAATAGATTCACGTATTTCCCTGGTACGCCCTTGCGGAGAAGGCAGCTCCAGAGAACGTTACGGGCAATTGAATCGAAAGCAACCTTTAGGTCCAAAAAGACCACGACTGTTGGCTGTCTGTAAGAGTGCCGATGTTCCAAGATCCGTCGTAAGGTAAAAATGTGGTCAACACACCTTCGACCAGATCGGAATCCTGCCTGTTCTTCGTGTATCTGACTTTCTCTGGGCTTAGTGAGCCGACGTAGAATGAGACCAGGGAAAAAAGCCTTCTGCTATTCCTAGATAAGAAGGTTTCTTCCATCTCTTTCGATTGTTTGACCAAGTTTTGCTCGCGGTCTTTACGCAAGCTTTTAGTCAGCTTGAGTTTAAGTTCTCGACGGTGGTCATCATATTCAGAACCAGGTGGGATCGAGCGACGCTTGTTCATGAGGTTTATCGACGTGACGGAAATCCAGTTCTGTTGCAACTGAACAGCCCAATCGGACCATGCCTGTTCACAGCATGCTCTCCTGGCTTCGGCGATTTGTTCCTAATGTTGGTTAGGATCACTCACCTGACTCGAACTGGACAACTTTTTCACTAACGGTTTTTGTTAAGCGTTCTTTACATTCTCATCGCTCGAATGCCAGTTAAGCACCTTGCATTTACGAGCGTAGATCCTCTGGGCAAGTGACAAAACAAAACGGGCACGCAAAGTAGCATGGTCTGAGTCCGGGTGGTTGCTCCAAAAGGCACGACAGTCCTTAACAGAGTGGCGCCACCTGTAACTGACTGCTGTATGATCCAACTTTGTCCACGACTAAGAAGCTCAGAGAGGTTTCCATGTAACAGTGCTTCTTCATGTGTTGGAGTGCGGTGATCGGAATATAGGAACCGTGGGATGCGCACAGTTGCAGCAATCTTTCGCCATTGTCGGTGCGTTGTGTCCGAACCAAACCTACCTCCCAGCCGCTTCTCATCCGGACAAAGACGACCAAGCTGAGCATTCAAATCGCCCACTAGTATGATAATGTCTGAGTGTTTAGTTTGCCTCAGAAGGTCAACGAGGGCGTCATAGAATGCATCCTTGGTAGCATCCGAACAGGTGTCCGTTGGAGCGTACGCGGATATAATGAATGCACAACGCCTTTCTGATTTGCGTCAACAGACTTTTACCGATGTATTTAGTGTGACAGTGCACAAGCGACTGTTCACTGGGATCCAATCGAGTAAGCATTGCTCTGCTGTGGAACTCGGTGCGATTGCCACTCAAGCTTGACCGCGAGATTCAGCTTCGGTGTCACCAGAAACCCTGAGATAGAAGCGCTTGGATCGACAGTTATCTAGGGGTGAGCTCAAATGGATAACCATGCTAGAATCGTAGACTCTCGTCTCCGACACACATCACACATCAAGCTCTGTACTTGAGAGAGTACTAGTCAAAGCAGCTTGCTGACCGACCTGTGAGAGAGTGCGGACATTAAAGGCGCCGATGTTTACCAGTTGTCTTGGATTCAGAAAACATTTATCGCCCGAAGGTACATGGAAGGCAGAAGGAATAGGGAGTAAAACAGTAGGAGAAAGTCGTGATCGGTTAGTAATGTCACTGTCAAGAGAACGATAACCTCGGATACATCCTGGTCGTTTATGCCGCGGAAGGGGTCTGGCTTGAGGGACCCCACCCCGAGTCTCTGACTCAAACGTCTGACCTGTGAGACAACAGGATACAGGGTTTTCTTGGGGGACTCTACCCTGAGCCAATGACTCAAGAGTCTGACTCACTTGGCAGTGAGGAGCTTGCCTAGCCCGAGGGCGCAGTGAATAAGATATTGATGCCTGATTCTGAACACTGCTGCGCGCAGTGGATGCACTCGAATCGACATCGGGCTTTTGCGAGATATCAGATGTTTTTCGACCGTATTGGACAATACGCCGATGGTCACCGTCAACCGTTGGGCGATCGGAGTGCTCTTTGTTTGAGGGTACTTTTTCTATCCCCCTTCTTCCTGATGCGGAAAACAGCAGTACCACAACTATGAGAATAGTTTTGCTGTATGCCCATAGGATCGTGCCTCACTACCTAAGCACTCCTACGCGGTCAGTAGTGCGACATACAATCCTATGAGTGTAACTGCTTTTCGTCTGACTTCTCCCCTTTGGCCTGTCTGACAAGGTTGCACCTGAGAAGACCGGAGTCCTAGTCAGCATAGCCCGCCGGATCAAAACAGTACACAAGCCCGACCATCACGCCAAGGTAGCAGTATGGGTCGGGTACTCAGTTGGTATTCAGTTTTCCTGCTGCATCTAACAGTTGCGAGCTGTTATTTGAGTGCTATTGTCCCAGAACTTTGTCAATATTTCCCATTATTCTAGTAAGATGAGTAACTGCGAGTATTATGGGCTCGTAAAGTGTACGATGGTTATTGCGCATCATTTCGGTAATTTAAAATAAAGGAGTTGAATATTTTCATATTATTTGTGGCTGTACAAAAATGGATGGTGACGTGTAATCAATAGGGCCTCGATAACGGTCACTGCGATCAAAGTTAGGAATATATCAGTTGAAGTTGAACTGGTGAGTACCAAACAATTTTTGATGGATAAGCTGTTTCCACATTCATGATGAGGTTTAAAGGGTTATATGCTATTGTAGCAGAAGAGAATTTGGCCACCTGGAGATATGATCCTGTGCCTGAGTTTCTAGGGTCTATCTTTCGTAACTGCTAACAACCTGGTAACCACAGTGAGGAGTTGATTCAGTGGGAGTTATTGGTTTGACTTGTGGTGAAGGTATCCAGTTTGTTTGTTCAACAGTCACCAGAACTAGAGTAGGATTGTTTTCTCTCTCAGTGAATTTCTTCAGTATGCTGGTTAATGTTCTCATTGTATCATTTCTTTTGAAAGGAGAAATCCGATACCTTAGCTCGTTAGGCACAGCACTAATGATATTGTCTAACAACTTTTCGAGATGATGCGTGATACAACCGTTGTGCCACCAGTTTGGAATGAGTATGTTGACTAGTGTACGATCTTCCGGGAAAACGTTGAGCAACGCGTAGCAATAAACCAACGATCCCAAATGATCAAAACAAGATTGATTCACAATGCCACGGTACTATTGAACAAATGATCAAATTTAGTAATTAGACAACCTCAACAGTTTCGATCGACGGATCGTTTCCGGGAGATAGTTACAATTTGATACCAAATAGGCTAAAGATGACCTATAAGCGCATAATATGACATTCATACCCAACAGAGTTCTTTGGAGCAGTCAACAGGTTTAAAAACAACAGGAACGAGTCGAGCTCCAAAAAGTGATGCACGCACCACTCAAGCAAAGTACAAAAGGCGACAAGTGGCTATTCGCACATTTGTCAATTGACGCGATAAAACAAAAACATCTAGGTCAAGGCCAATTAACGGCCAGAAACAGGGGCAGTAGACTATACAGGGATAAACGTTTTTGGGGAATTGGGTTGGGTCGGATTTTCACACGACTGTGGCTTCGAAATTCGATACAACTAGTAATGTTCATTCGTTTTTCAACTTGCTGTGAGTACATCTTCAGATCATACGCATAGACAAAGATCTATCAATTATATTTGATCGAAAAGAAGCTATGAAGCTTCAGCTATTACTTTCATGAGTTTCTGATAGACTATGCACCCCTATTGAACTGTCAGACGATTGAACCAGTTGCACTTCATGAACTGGAAACTGGTTATTCACCCCCTGTTCATTCAGTTGTGAGCAAAACGAATTATTAGAATTCAATTTTCTCTTAATTGGAAGCAGTGGTAAACCACTGACCCATATGACGTTTGCATAATGCCCTGTAAAATGTTTCATCCTGCATCCTCTATCCTATGTTTGCCATGAAAGTGTTTGTTAGGATCGGGTTCATTAGTCTCTCGAATGTTACCACATTTTTTCGTTTAAATCTTGGATGCAGGAACTGAAACTTAGTGCTTTTGGTACACAGTAAATTGAGGTCTTGCAAATTTGAAACGTCACCTGTAATGTGAACAAACTTATTCGATACGTAATTGCCAATGTAACCAACGTTCCAGCATTTCGTATCATTAATGTTATATGTTTTCGGTCGTAAAGAGTGTGGAGAATATCACATGAAATACCTCCCCTCTTTCTGTTCTATTCAGAATGGGTTAATGGGAATAGACGTTTATTCCTCGATGTGCAGCTTGTTAGTGGGATGGACACAGTCTAGCTCGGATTGCATTGGCTGTGGCTATGTGCGCTTGAAATGTTATATACCCAGTCCATACCCTATCGGTTGTAGCCGGTACGAACTAACGGTACGGAGTGGACCGTGTCTATTTACACAAACAAGGTATAAACCAGCTACAGGCCACCTACCACGGTCGTCCTATTACAAGCGATACTCAGAGGACCAGGATCCGACCTTATATACTTATATGTAGGAGTATGAAGTTCAGCTCCTAACGCGAAGGTTGTCAGTTCGATTCTGCTCCTGACTTTCTCTACCTTGGGAACCTAAACCAGTTCAGAACCGCTCATGCAGTATCGTTTCAGTGGCAAATATAATGGTCCATTTGAAGCAGACTTTGCCAAATTACCCCAGTACCGTATTTAGTCAGTTAACTACCGATGGTATTCATCTGTTTCAAAGCATATTTATCTGTTGCTCTCCATAGGGTCGAAAAGTTCGAACCACGGCTACTGTAGACGAAGACCGCATTGGTTTGTACTGATGTTTGCCTCCGGAGACTACGTTTTCTTTTTTCTAGCATTGCCAATCCATCCCCTGGTCACTCTTGGGTAGAACTCACTACCAAATACAGCAATACACCAGTGGCTTGAACTTAAGCTTAACTGCCATACCGCCATGAAGAGAAACACAAACACTAATTAAGAAAACATCAAAGAGAGAGCGGACCCAGCTACTAAAAACAACTGTCTACACCCAGACGTTGAATGGCAAGGTGCCTGCACCTTGCAAACAAACAATCGAGCTGTACGTGATAGTAGAACGTAATCAGCAGGACAGCTTTCTGACGGATTTCACTGTTCCGCGTCTTTACGTGCACTCATTTCACAGACAACTACGAGAAGCAACAACGATGTTCACGCCACTGGTCCCGAATTAGCCGTCATCACAACTAACGTCTCCAGTCATGGACTTTTAGTCGCGAAGTCCCCAGCTCAGGAAACGAACTATGCCTACTGTGGCCAATTTCTTGGTGAGCCTCTTCATTTCTATGCGCCTGGTTATCAAGTGATTACGTCGCATCTTACACCAGTCGACCGCAGCATCGTCAAAAGTCCTCGGTGTGTGGCAGGCATCCTAACTACACAGTCTGCTTGTTTCAGCCTGTGCAAACATAAGAACTAAACGAAGGAGTTCGCTTGCCGCTCACTACTAAATGCTCTCTTCTTTACCTCCTGTTTGTTTATCTATTAGTGCTATCCGATGCGGGTTGTCGAAAGCAAACCTCGGTGATCGGATATCTGCTGACGGTTCACGTCTTCCGCTCTGAACGGTTAGGCCCATAGTCTCCAAGTGGCACAGCCTTTAGTCGTCTTATCTACACAATGTTTAGGATTCAGAGAGGTGCCACTGTCTCGCGGGTTCAGAAGAGCAGCCGCTAGCGTTACCCTAAATTCTAAACTAATCAGGATTTGGGCTTCGTACCAGTGACATTATCAGGTTCAGAAATCGCTTCACACCATTATGCAACAGTTTACGTAAATTGCTTACCTGGGCCGTTTTTGGTCTATCCGTTTAGTCTATTAAAGCGCTGTTGTAAGAGAACGCGTTTTGTGCACACAACTTGAGGATATCACGAACACGTAGTGTGAACACTTTGGTTACTTTCTAAATCAGTTGGATACATTTGGCTGGTTGACAGCGAATAACTTGTCACGATCAGCCATAAGTCACTTGCCGTTCTTCCCGCGGTGCTGGCAGAGGTGGAGAATGATTATTGGGCACCTGCGAAGCAGATAGACGGTCAGTGAGAATGTTTTGTCAAGGGGAACTTTTAAGGTAAGGCGGTCCAATTTTGGAACGTACTCTGTTCCAGCTGGTTAACTCTATTTAGAAACAAGGAACAATCAACAAAACTTCAGGTTTGCCATCATCTTACTTTTGTTTAAAGGCAGAGGGCGTAAGCAACGTATCGACAATTATCAATGCATCGGTCTGCTCAGCCACGCTAGATAGGTTTTTGGAAGAATTCTACCGATCCGACTTATTGTCAAAGTTTTGGAGACCAATGTTCTTGAGGAGTGATGTGGATTCCGAGCAGTTCGCGGTACGATTGACATGTCTACTGCTCGGTACTTCCAGGAAAGACTCCATCAAACGTAATCTCTCCTGTACGACTTCTTTGTGTATTTCACCGAGGCGTTTGATTCCGTAAGCCACTGTGGCCGGAAGACACTGTGACCATGTGCATATATTCACGGCTTTTGTCTCGGAGTGCATTGATTTTCAAACCACTGTTCATCGATATTAGTAACCAGCTCTCTGCATGATTATTGCCTACAGTTCCTTATTGTGTACCCAGAACGGATCTGTCGTATTTTTTCACGCACCTTTACACTTGTTACATTATTTTTCAGCCATTTTAGAGTACCATTTTTATTAGTGCTCTTGCCTCAACCGTTTCCTATTTCTCTGGGTGTACTGGATGCATAGTACGTCATTTTTGACGGTATCATGAAAATTGTTATGTGATCCGTATGCATACGATAATTCTCAGAGTGGATGATCTATTCTAGTTTTATCTTAGATCGTTTGCTGATCACCAGACGAACGTGCTGTAGTATGCACATGAAGTATCATCACTGTATACATGCGATTTAAGCCGCGCGTGTGTTTGATCGATTATCTTCAAAAAAATTATGATCAGAAGTGCCATTTAGTCACTTTGATACTCTTCTCTATGCACAAACCTAATACGAACTAGTGAGTGTACGAAAACCCGGAGATTGTAGAGCCAATCTATTTGTGTGAGCGTGTGAAAAAGGAACGCTAGTGCTCGCGCCCGCGAGTGTGTGTGTGTGTGTGTCCGATTCTAATAATCATGTTGTGCTTTCGTTTTCATAACTCTCTCTACACTGAATGCGAGCACGTCTGTTTAGCATCGTGGGAGATTAATTTGACCTTCTAATTAATTGCTTACACATCCTGGTTATTTGTTTTTTTTTCTTCAGAACTCTGTGTTTTTAAACAAACCGCCTGTATTCTCGCTAGCTGCGATCCTGAATGCCACTCACTTCTGTAAACCGTACATGCGAACCCGAGCGGGTGGTCCGGTCCATCCTGATTGCATCTGTTGTTGACTGTGTTACCTCGCGTTGTCTCTCATGAACAAAACCACCCCATAGGAGCGTGTCTTATAGGTTACCGTATGTCAATCAACAACTTTGGTTGACTATCCACTTATTTCTCGATTAGACTGTTTAAGGTCAATGGGGAGCTGGTGGAAACATTAACTCGTGCGGCTAAAATGCTATATTTGGCGGCCAACTGATGCTTTTGTTAGCTTCCAATCCGTAGATTGAATTAGATAATTGTGGTGCAAACATCTCGCTTCTTCCACTCGGTTGTTTTTGTAAGTGCGCTCAGATTGTTTTGCATGCAGCGGTTTATCTAGTCAGAGTCTGTTTTGGATTAGTTTTCAGTTATTCGTGGTTGATTACTTGCCGATCAGTTGCTTCACTAACTGTGCTCATGCTGTTAAGGATACACGCCTATGCGACGTGATAACAACATTGTTGTATGAAGCACATATGAAATCATTAGGTTGCAACTTTTCTTTTTCGAAATGTGAAGTTCACGAGCATTGTTTAGTCGTGTTATAAGAATGCAACATGCAGCTGTTAAATTGGTATGTGCGCGTTGCTTGTTCACAGCAAATTTGTCTCGTTCTCTTTTTATTATGAAGCTCGCTGATGATAAATTGTAGCACGGATCGGACCAACGAGAACACATTCTAAATATCAAGTAGGACTTGGTTGGAAATAAGATCCTAATCGTTATCAGGATTCCAATCAATTGAAAACATTGTTGTGCACTTCTCAGGGTCGGATAAATACACTCTGATTTCTTCGTAGCACATGGGAAGACGTCTGCAATAGTTGCCGGGATCCGACCTTATATACTTATATGTTTCGTGGAACGAGTTTACGCGCTTTACCTATCTTACTACTTCAAGTTGACATGCAGTCGTAGATGAACACAAAATCACGCTGCACCACTTGTTACGCACGTGTGTGTTCAGGTGTCGTTTGCTTCAGTCGTTTGGGCTGTAAACCGAAGTATGATTGTTTCGAATAATTTTGACTTTCATAGGGACTGAGCGATTTAGTAACATTATGCACTTCCCGCATGTCCCTGTGCATCATCATGTAGCTATGATTAGGATGTATTTGTTGCAGAATTCAAACCTCTGCTATTTTTTATTCTTTACGAATTTACGGTCATTTGTTCTCTGTCACTTTTTCGTTTGTAGGAGGAACAGGCAAAGCGTAAGGAAGAAACAGAGAGAGCGATTCTCAAACGCCCTCGATCTCGGTTCTCGTTTTCCGGTATGAGTCGAGCTTGATTGACTACTTTGCTCCCCGTCCTTATTCACGGTACCGAAGGGTAATCAATGTTTGCTTTGCTGTCAAACCACCACTCTCACCATGTACATTACTTTTCTGACAGCCCCATTCTTACACACGGAATTTTTCGTCAATAAAATTCTTTTTTTATAGTTTCTTGTCTTTTTAACTTGCCTATGTACTCTCGAATCTAATGGCTTTAATTTTAAACCATTGTCCACCTGCACTTGGAAGGTAGTGACTTGCTATCTGTGTCAGACTCAGTGTAAACAATAGAAATCACTTGAAGACACCGTGCGAACTCCGTCTACCCTGATCTATCCATTGAGCTTAGGATGAACAGTAAATTACAAGCGTCTTATCTCCTATATTTGCGTGTCTACTGTTCGTATTGTGAGGTGTGTGGTCGAGGTTCACCGTGTACTCATACTTGGTGAGTGGCAATAACCATGGGTCTGGTCGTGTGTTTCAGGCAAATTTCGACTGTTAAACTCATTACTCACTTATTACTTTATTGCGCTTACTCAAAAACTTGTATTCGATAACCGCTTCCCTCGATTACTTATATCAGCGTGAGCAGTCTATTAGAGTTGAATGCTTTCTGATTGATCAAATCTGTTTTTTTATCAAGAACTGATTCTGGCGGTCATAGGCGTTCAAATCGTGGTTGGAACAATTACGTCTGACAGAATTGATCTCCTGTTTTGTTTTGTTAGTCTCTCCAATGGCTGAATGTCATTGCTATCCAACCCGCGCCTGGGACACTTGCTTTGGCTGATGTTGTATCAATCGCTGCCATCTAGAGTGTAAGGAGTCGCTTGTAAATCAGTCCTGTGTGCGATTGATAGCGGAATAACCGACTCAGAGGCTGAATTTTGTAAGGTGACACTAATTTATCTTATGCTGTCTTCGGTTACTACCTCAGCAGTTTAACGCACGGAACTATTACTGTGTCTGCGCGTTTAGGTCCACATCTACTCTACATTTCCGGTGTCGAGTCGCCATGCTCGATAAGCAGTGTGACCTTCTGACGATATAGATTTTTTGGTGGCATATGTGCACCTGGAACATCTCAGTCGGGTTGCTCACTTAGCTGATTTCCAGATGCGGAGCATTTGGATGAAGCACACGGGTCGATACTGTTATCCCACCATATCTGCTTTCGTGGTTCAGTTATTCAAATTCTTACTGAGGAAGGTTTGTTTCTGTCAAATTAGCAAATAAACAATCGCTTGTCATTTTTTTTTAAAGACTGGGTTGGAGCTTTTTATGTGACAGCATTTGCAGGTTTCATGTATACACATTTCTGGCAAACATTGCTAGATGGAAGCTTGTCTGTTCAGCTGGTGAACTGCTATTTTTATAAATTTCCCCTTTGCTTTCTCACTTGTCTACCTAGTCAAGCATTCATCATCTTTGTCGGTAATATATCAGCAGTCAGTATGGTAAAGATTTATAGACACATACAGCTGTGGAACAAAGTATGTATGCGACATACAATCGAACTTCAGTTAATTTTTATCAAAACTGTTAGGGGATCTGACATACGAAATGTTTGCTTTTCAGTCGCACCTAATTAGGATTATGTGTTTCGTTAGCCAATTTCTATTACGTGCACATCTGATTATGCCTGTGGATCCATTGACCGTTTCCGGAGTGCTCTTCGAATTGAAACAATTACCCCGCTTCACAGGGGCTTTGCTTGTGCATGAACTTAACCGTAACTTGTATTTATAAGAACAGATGTTAACCTTGAATTGTGTTGGTAATTACGTTACTGTTTTTCCTTGTTTTCACTTGCTTTTTACGTTTTTCTAAAGAACTGACTTGCGTTCTCAGATGGATTCTACTGTTCGCTGTTAGTTACTGAAAATTTGATTCCAGTTTTCGCATTCAAGTGGACTTTTCAGCCAGTCCTTCCACAACGAAACATTAGACTCATCTTTGGATCTTATCAGCGCTCCTCGGTTGTGCATACTCTTATCACGACGGGGATCTGACCTCAGGACTAAAGTAATGCATTTAAATACTCAGTCACATCCGTTGTCTCCTCTCGGGGTTATTGGGCAGCCTGAGCACTACTCACAACGGGTGTGGTTGAGTGATTCAACTTTGCCAAGTATGAGGTCAGCGAAGTAGTGGTTGTCTCATGAGAACGCAAGCTGGTGTTCAAACTCTAGTCGTGACGAACATATTCAATGTTGACGAGCCCCAGAAAGACCCAAACTCGTGTTTGGCTCGTTTCGTTTACAAAACTGTGATTGGTATTCTCTTTTAATGTGTTGTATTTTAGATGTGTTACGCTAACTTTGTGCCCCGAATTGCCACAAGTCTTATAATTGCAGCATCCCACATCCGTTTCTGACATGGTCTAGGTTCCTAAATCTTGCCAGAAAACAAAGACAGTCAAGTATGATATGACAGCAAGATAGCATCTGCTTTTTCAGATTAGCTTATTTACAAGGTTATTTTGACTAAGTGCCAATTAGTTAGGCGTCCATTTAATAATTTCTGACATGCCCGTTCCTCGTCTGTCCCAACTCTCCGTTACTGCTGCGCTGCTTAGTTTTTGTCTACTCAAGCGCCGTGTATTCTTTTACCAAAGTGACTCGTATATACCATTTTACGGTGTTCGGACTATGTGCATTTGTTTCTTCTGGTTGACTCCCCCTATAACGAGCTGATTCTTGATACTGTTCCTGGAGTACTCATTTGTGTGAAGTGATCTAACGTGCTTTCGTTCATTTACCAGATATCCAGAAGTCCGTGAAAACTCACATCTGGACAGCATAAAATTTATTATTTTCGTCTGTTGTTTGATGGTCAGAATGAAATGATACTAGCCGATTAGTGGAGGTAAGCGATTGACACTTACATAGCCAGAGAGATGCCTCCAAATTTTCCGCGTCTGAGTATGCGACCACTTTTATTCTGATATCCGATAGTTTGTGGTTGTATTATCAATCGTAGACCTATCCATTCCTGATTTTCCGATTAGCCAAATGACAGGTGCATCGATTTCACCTAACCCTAATTATCACTTTCATTTGCTTGGGTTTTGCACAAGGGCGTCACTCTTATATGAGAATGTTCGTAATCTGTGGTTTACTGTGGATCTGTCAACTGATTAGCCCACCTAACTGTCGGCTCTCATGTACCTCAGTCGTTCCTCAACTGCTTCTCCCTCTGTATCCCTTAAAGACTCGACTATGACAAATTTGTCAAAGTGAATACAAAGAGAACATTGGTGCACTTCTGTGGAATCGGCCTTTTTAACACAAAACAATCAACAACGAAATTTGTAGATAACTTTCAATTCATTGCTTGTTCCTACTATCGGCCAGTAGGATGGTTTATTCGATACTGGACGTTGACACACGTGACTAGAATTGAAAACACACTTGCAGTCACTATTGATATTGGTTGCGTTTTTTTCGAGCTAGGGTTCATATTCATTTGAGAACGAAATATGGGTGGAACACGTACAGTGAAACAAAAACAGTCGGCTAGGATGTACCATCGTTCAGCTGGCACGAACTGCAAAACAATTGACTCGCTTCTGGTTTCCGTGAACGCGCGCTTGGCAGGGTGTACATCACCTAGACGATTTTTGTGATGCGTAATCAATTTTCACATACCCTTCAAGGTCTGATCTGTTCAGACGCTTTATTCTGAACTCTGCACGCGGCTGAGTAGAACTAGACTGCGACCGGCGTGAGCTGGAATGTTGGAGTGTTCAATATCAATTTGATATTTCTTTCACTGAAACGTGCGTTATCGAGTGTCCATGCTGCTGATAACTTTTACTGAGAGTTTTGTTTTGATAAAAGCGTGACTATTTAGTGATCAACGTTGATTGACATAACCTCTCCCTCGCAAAAGCTTCCGGTCATTTCTAAGACAGACAACAGCGTAGGAACGCAAGCGTCCACGAACCTGACAGTAAACTTCTTGAATGTTGACAAATAGTTTGATCGCTCCCCATGAAACATCAGCACATTTCGACCGTTTATAATAAGATGTGAGGTTGATACCCACTTAATTTGCTCGACTGTAGGGCGACCGTTGGACTTCATTCACTATAGCAGAACTTCCGATTCTTCTCCGGCATGTCTTTCTTGTGCATTTTCCTCCAGTGAATTCGGATATTTCCGTATACAAATTTAATACGAATACTTCTATGCTGTACAACTTTATTTGCTTTACGATTAAACTTTGAATGTGTGGGAGATTCCACTGAAAGTGGTCAGCGTATCCAAACCTGATGTCTCCTCTGTTTTGGAATGGAGTACTAGTAAACGTTTTTACTTCTCTTTTATCCGTCGAATTAGGCACATCCCAACTTCAATAGTTATTAAATATCTTGAGGTTTTAGATTTTAGTGACCTTTTCTGTTACGCCATATTGTTGTTGCCTCGTCAGAAGTACGACGTACACCCGTCGTCGGTAACCCTCACTAATCCCATCGCCGTGTTCAGCTAGATGTTGACAATTAAATATGTTGTGTAATTTCAAGAAATATGTTCTGATAAATTATTATGCTTAGGTACTACACAGAGTCCATTATTGTCCGTGTGTTAGAAGCTGATCCATTCACACAACCGTTGCTACCAGTAATCAACCAACCTTCACGCTGCTTAGAGTTTGGCTGTGGTGCATCGTGTGCGTGGATTACGATGGCCATTCATGCCGTGGTGGGAACCAGTAGTTTATCTCGACCGAATCTTTATTGTCTAGCATTTTGTTCAAGCAAGTTGTTATCGCATTCCGCCCGTTTTAGGGGGGAATTGCCTTCTTTTCTGTTCCCATGTTTGCTACTCGCCCACACAGACATCACTGATCTACGTGATGTGGGTTTTCCTAAGTTTGTCTGTTCCATTGCTGTTGTTCACACATCCCTTGATGATACTGTAGGTTGTTTGATACCAGTTTATTCTTTACGTGTAAAATATGATTTCTTCAATACGACGGGTGTGCATTTTTGCCCTTCAAGTCCTATGCACGTAACGCTTGAGCAAAACAAACCTCACGTGAACGCATGTCAGCCAAGAAGCATACACATTCCATCTCGGGTGCCGTGTTGATAAATCTGTAGCATGTGGTGGATGAACAGCCGTCGTGGTCCGAAATGGAAACAATCTTAACTCGACCGTGCCTGAGTTCAAAAAACCAGGTCCTTGATTTTAGATGGAATCAGTGGGAAAGAATTTGGACTACTGCAAGTCTTACTAGTAATGTGACAAAACATCTCAAGGACTCGAACCCCCGATCGACATGCGGGATGCCAACACACTGTCTGGCAAGGTTCTATACAATTTTGATCTTTGTTTGAATGCCTCAGCTATACAGGAAAAGTGTTGGTGACAAAGTTCTTGGTCAGCCGACTGTGATCCTGTGGTTTATCGAAGTTTTAGTCTAAAGATTTGAATGTCACGAAAGCCTCGTGACTGGCACCGATCAGAAAACGTGATTATCGTCGAGGTAACAGTGGTGGACAATCAGAAAATCACCTAGAACCGGCTTCATCAGCTGTTAAGCTTTAACTCCTCAACTCTCAGAAAAATCATACATGACCACCTAGGTTTCAACATGACGCGTGCTCGATAGGTTTTCCACGGCATGTCCAACAGTGAAACTAAGGGCCACGTTTGTTTAATCCGAGAATTCTATCTGCACTCTGACGCGGATTACCTTAAAATGTCTTTCAGTATTGATATTGATGATGGGACCAGAGAGCATATGTGCGACTCTTCCCTCACGTAACACAGTTTGGAATAATATATGGTTGAAGCTATACCTCCGACGATACGTAAGCCTTAAAAGTCGGTCCGAAGAAAGCTGGTCGTATTTCCTCGAGAAGAAATTGGTACTTCGATTCATTTGGCAAGATACGAGATTGTTACCTTGATAAACTGAGGTATATCTGTCAAAAGCCTATTCTGGTATTGCTAACGTATCCCCGATGTGGAATTGTGTCGATGATTCCTGCACCATGACAAGCCGCTTGCATTCAAGTCGAAACTCAGGATAGGATACTTGACCGAATCTTGTACCAAACGTGTGGGGTACAAGATTTCTTGTGATTTCCCTCTTCGTAAGAATTTGACGTATAATCTTTGATTCTACAAGCCGTTCGAACGAAACTTTACATGTCCAAAAATATATCGAGGTTAACGGAAGTTATGTCGAGAGCATGTAAAAAGGAGTAAAAAACATCAGGCTTCTGTTTTGTGAAAATAGGACTTTGCAAAGTCCTCCTAAAATGTCCCCCTTCATATCATAATTGGTTTCAACTATCTCTCGTTCGAATGCAGACCACTGGAATGCGGCCGGTTACCGATTATGCTAGAGAGAATGAGAATGTAGTAAAGCCATAGGAAGGTGAAAGGTTCACCAGTTTTAACTGTCATTATTAGCAGTGTAACTTCGATTGATGCTCTACTTTGTACAGTCTATTCAGCCGCCCTTAAAAGCCTTTTTGTGTGCATGTCTTCTTGAACGTGAGTCAGAATAAGCAGAATAATTAATCGGCAAAATTTTGCCCAGTGTCGTCGCTTACATGCTTTATTTTGAATATTAAATTGTGATTTTTTTTTCACAATTGTTTGGGATGTGGTTTCTTCGGAATTCAGTTATTCCAGTTTGGGCACTGGCAGAGTGTACTGCTTGCACAAATCTTCATTTCCTCGATCAAAAATTGGTATATATTACGACGTTACGAGTTATTTATTGTACTCTGTTTCACCCACCTCGGAGAGCGTCCATAAACACCGGACACAAATCCACTACAGTCTGACTCCCACCTAATGACTATCGGATTTGGCCAATCACATAAGGCACGTTGACCTAACCACGGTAAACCTCACGTGGTCTCTGTTCTTTTGTGCATATTATTCGGGGTATTGTATTCTTGATGAGGGCTGCCGAGGTAGAATATTATAACTTGTTCATAACGTTGTGGTATCAACGGATTGGTTGGAAGAATACTAAACACGACGCTCAATCGCTTTCACTACAGTCGTTTTGCGTTTGGTGCGGACGTTCTCTCTGGTATTTTATTGCGTTCATGTTCCAATACGCTTTCTTGCTAATGATCGCATTTTCCTTATTGGTTTAGGACGTTCATTACAACGGATATTGCAACTCATCTAGAGGTTTATCTAAATTTTTACTTCTCACGGGAACCTGTCTACAATTATCCCGAAATTCAAACGCTAGAGCCTTTATTGTCGATTGTGGTGAACCCGCTACAGCGTGGGTCATACTTTCGCTTTATCTAATATAATGTTTTTATTCGGATAGTTCACCCTGTCTCACATGTTTGGAGCTATTACAACAGTGTTTCGTTTGGAATAACACAGTATGGATACGTAGTATCTCACAAATAAAACGCTGATCTACGCATGCGGTGATTCTCTAATCGTGTACGGTCATAACGAAGTTTTTGTTAAATTTGCCGACGCCACCGAAATGTCAACGCCCACGACCAAGGACCACCTATCTCTGACCTCATTTCGCACCGCGTGCATCAGCATTCGTGTGGGTGCAGTTCCGCCCACGTATGAATGACAAGGAAATAGCCACAGACTAGGATGATTGTGTATTTGCCTACACGGGTGTGTCACCGTGTCGGCTGACTAGCTGGGAGTTATACGGACGAGGTCAAGGGTTATTTATAAAAGTTACCAACGTCATGTTCTCATTACTGTTTACACTATGAAATGAAAGACCATTATACGTTATGGTGACTGTTACTACTTAATGATCAAAGTCACCTTTGTGTTCGAAAGAAGCCGTCTGATAAATTAACACTACCCTTGGTAGTGCTTGTCGTTGACAAAATGATAGAAAATTATCTATAGTATTCAGGTCGCCTGCGTGTATTTCTCACTCTAATAGAAGACTGATTGATTTTAACCTATGTTGATGACAAGGTATTGCCGTTTGACAAATTAAGTTACTCGAGGGTGTTTGTTCCTAATTCACACTCTGCCAAACACGTCAGAATGTACTTTGGGGCCCCAAAACGCGAAGTTCTGCAAAACATTTGTGATCACGCACATGTAATGTCGATTAATGGAACTATGAAGGTCATTGTCTGGCTCGTATATGTGACGTTGTATCAACAGCTGCGGACGTGTTGTGAACGAGATAGAACTATTCTCAGGTTTAATGTGCCCTTGTTAACCTGGGACATTTCTTGAGACCTATAAACACCTCTTTGGTACCTGATTGTTATGTATATGATGCAGTTGTGAGGGCTGTGTTCTTTCACGGTTGAAAAACGTGATCATTCAGGGTAGAAGACGTAAACCTTAAAACTTTCAAACCTTCAGTCTGCATTTGCCGGCTTGCATCGGTTGACACGAATTGTTGAACAACAACAATGGTGGGAAGCGGATAGTTGATAGTGGTGGCTAAACGGATTCTCTTGGACAACTTCTAAAGATGTACAGGTTTTGTTGATTAAATCATATCCTAAGGATGCCAACTAAACATTTGTCACATCGAATAGTTTTTCGTGATGTCGCAGCCGATCAGTATAACGCGCAAAGTGAACAAATGAAAACTTCAAATGTGGGAAGTGAAGATATCTCTCGGCAGGTTAGCTACCACAAGTAGGATTCACCCCGCAAGCTCACAAAGTCCGTGACTTGAGGAGTTGGGTGAAATGGTGGCCAATGGTGGTTCTCTTCCGCTGTTTTTACGAGTGATCTTTCAAGTAAGTGCACTTGATGCCACAGAGGGATGAAAGCCGTAGTAGAGCTGTTCCACCGTTGACTACTTATGTTCTCTTGTTGCTCGGTTTTTTTATTTCTATGGTGTAGGCAAATTGATGTTGAATTTTTAGGTCTAAATAAGTTGTCAGCAATTGTGTCTGTCCCCTTTCTTCTTCCCAGCTAGAGTTTGTTACCCTCCTGGTTGTAAGGCAGCTAAACAACAGTATGAACCATTGTTTTATTGCCGTCTGTGATGATGTTGCCAACAGGCAGTATGGAGACAGTCGATATTCTGAATGCTACTGATGACCAATTTGACCGCTGTTCAACACGTTCAACTCAGAGCCTTGAGCATCGATGCAAATTCTGATTTGTCTTGATACTTGTCTCACAGACTGCCTAGCCCGTACCTAATATCTTGCCGCTTTAGGTTCGGACGATGTGGAAATTTTCTCATGAATTCCAAGGCATAAAAACTTGCCCCCTCTTGGTATTGTGTTGTATTCACGATCTCCTCAGCTATCTTTTGAGTTACGCACGTGAGGCTTTATGAACGGAATTATACTGGGTCGCAGGTGGATTGTTACGGCGTACAATCATTTCGGACGATCGCACAAAATCCCGGCGGTTGACTGCCGAGCAAATAATGTTGCCACACGGAGCAACTGCACACTTATGCGTTACCCAAAGACGTGTGCCTAATGTGCATGTGCGTCTTCTGTTGGAATGGCTGTCAGACTTAAGACTGACATGTTTTAACAGCGTTGTGGATGAAGAATGCCAGTGGCATGAAGTTGATTTATTCAGTCTCCACTCTGGTGACATGTGCTTTAATGACACAACAGAGGTAGATACTCATTTTTGCACAGCACTAATTCCGGGTTAATACAGATGTCACTGACAACCTCATATGTGGTCAACAGCATTTCTCGCCAGCTTGGTCTCCAACGTTTCATGTTATATTTTCCCTCGGCTACCTCAGTACCACAATACGTGAATCCATCTGACTACTCACGAGTAGTATAGTTCCATCGTTCATCTTCACTACATCAGCTGTCTTCTGTAGGCTACGTAGCAGAGCCGGTCAGATTTGTGACTTTCTGAATTAAACCATTAAGTGTAAATGGGTAGCACATGAATTTTTATTGTCTTGATGTTCAGTCATCTTAATTAGCTGGATAGGTGCAATGAGCACTGTGACTTGTAGTTAACGAAGTGATGCGTACACTATTAGGCCGTCTTATAGTTTTATTTCGGGACATGCATTAATTATTTAGCAACGCATGTGGCAGTACGAACTGTCATCTTCATATATGACCTTCTAATCCGAAACTCACCGGCCGTCTCTTTTAATTCCGTCTAACTGCTCGAAATGTTGAACCGTCTCCGTAGTTATTCAATTTCTCGCTCATGAACGTGTGCCGGATAGCCATCTGAGTTTGCTTCTGGAATAACATGACAACTTATTTTGACTTGCACCGATGACGGGCTCGGTATGAGGTCCTTGATGATTCTTTAACTGTGTTCTAAACCACCTGGTTACCTCACTTGGGCGGAGAATATCTCGACTTTACGTTGGCTGAATTTGCATAACTGTCGTGTGCAGGTGTGTGTGTGTGCAAGGTGCTCTCGCGCGTCAGCTGGTGTAATCTCATCTTAGTCCAACAAACTGGACTACAAAAGAGCTTTTACATAGTATCTCTTGTCATCACCCTGATCGCCGCTAAATTGAATGGCGCTAGGTGTCACGTTTCATCGGGCCCTTTTTCATTCGCATCCGTAACGGGGTCAATCCGTGTACTGGAACTGATTTATCCGACTTCAGCCACGTTCCTTGCCTCACGCACTTTCTCATGCAATCACAGTGCGAATGGAATTGCGCAGGTTGATTTTTTTGCTGATGAAATGCTCTCCTCTCACACACGTTAGTTTGCCGACAGACGAGGTAGTGGTTGAATTTGAGTTTTGTTCAACGACAATTTAATCGGCTGATTACAGCCATCCGTGAAACACTTTTCGGCATTTCTTTGTGTTTAATGAACAGTTACATAAATGGTCTTATTCTTTTCAATGGTTATTTGTTCTGTTTAACACACTCTATCCAGTTTGGATCATAACATGACAGAGGGCTTTTAGCTTCGCACCTAAGTTTACGAATATACTTTTAACGGAATGCCTTTCTTGTCCTTCTTACTAAATCACTGCATCTTGCAAACTTCAACTTTAATCTTGACCTAATTACGATTACCTTAAACTCAACAGCACTACAATTAGACCAGCTGGAGACAATCTGTGCTAACGCATCGCACAATGTTTCTTTTTACCAGCTGATTTCACCTGTTCTGCAGTCGGTCGGTCAAGTTTAACCCTCAGACTCTTCTTGTTTGCCAACGCTGATAACCAATACCGATTGTGGCTCGGACCGAGAACCTAGCCCACGTGTCTGTACGATTAACAACGTTATGATGGATTGTGTCCATTTCTTTTGTAAGGCGGGATAAATGTTGTACATGTCAATTTTAATTTCTACACTATTCCTTGAAGAGTCGCTCACGACTGATGTGCATACTCGCTGTCTCTCATACACCACACAAACACACCCCCACTCTCCACCGAGCTGTCTCCGCACTAACCAAGTCAACCAGATTGTGTTGAGGCTTTGGAGACGTGGTGAAACCCGGCCATCGTTTGTGCTTGCGTGGGTGGTCATACTGGCAGGTCCGTCATTGTGTGTGCGTGTGCGTGCTGTACCGTGCCTTCGTCGCACACGTGCGAATTAGTAAGCAGTCAGCCCACAGGTGCAAATAAATCGGTCCGCACATCAACAGCAATATCACCATCCGATTTCTTCTGTCTGTGTACTTATGTGTACTTGCGTGTGTGGGTTCGCGTGTCTATTTCAGAGAAATCGCACGCAAACGAACACACTGCTGAGCCCATTTTACACACGCGGGCGTCGACATATTTGCTGCGACATGCCGCAACATCTTCGGACATATATATGAACGTAATTCGAATTTGCAAAATTGACAACAGTCTGTCAAAAGAAATCTGTCTTGGATTCAATAGTAATGTGTTTGTGTGTACGTCTGTGATATGTTACGTTGGGCGTAAAACTCCACGGAGGACAGTAAATTCCCAATCTCACACATATGAGAACCGATCAGGGTGTGTACGATCCACGTTCAAACATGTCATACTTCGGTATGGTCGAACGACTTATAGTCCAAACGCTGCTCACCCTGTTCCTAATACAACACAATCAGTTGATCGTTCAAGTGAGTCATCCATCAAATTTCGTTATAAACTTTATTCGTTGAAGTAGGCTGCTTTGCCGTTACATGGTTGTTTAAATCGTGCGAAAATTCCCAGTGTAGTCATGAAAAATACTGTGTGGCGAACAAGCTCGTTTTCAGTGATTCATCATCAGGCTAAATACAACCCACCCCTGTGCGCACAGAAACGTTTTGTTCAGGCGTTGGATCTACCATGGCCAACCCCACACCCTGTTAGCCTGTCAAGACCCACGGTTCAAGTGGGTACTTGATTGCAGCGTGACATTGAACTGATTGACCTGATAAATTACCCGTTCCCCATTTACCCCCTTTAATGATTCCCCTGTAAAATTCGTGATATAAATGTGATGTATTTAGCCTGATGATGAATCACTGAAAACGAGCTTGTTCGCTACACAGTATTTTTACATGGTTGTTTGTTTGGTCTGTACTCTGTAAGGAGGCACTAACTCATATTACGTATTTCGTCATTGCGTGTAACTTAATTATACCGGACGTTCGCAAGATCTACAAAATAAATCGCTTTAGAAGAATCACTTCTGAAAAAACTGACTAGCATTGTGTCCATCATGGCAGCTGGCCAACTCATTGAAGTGATCACTTTCGGTTGTTGCATCCTCCGAAGACCGATACCAGTGAACTGTTGTAAAATTATGCATCCTCACTGTTTTGTGTCGTGTCGAATTGGTTAGGAGACGACACCCAGAATCTGTCCACATATAACGGACAAGCGAAAACTAAGTTGCCGACCCTGTTACCGTCGAGCGTTTCCTGACGTGCAGCATATATGAAAAGCTGGATACTTTCAAGTCGAGAGACGATATTAGGTGGATTAAAGAAACGCGAGGAACAGACGTTGACCAGTTCGTTTTTATACTATTTTCAGGCACACTTAAAGTTTGACAGTCCGCTTGAAGAGTTATTTGAAAATCAGTTTTTAGCTTAAATTCAAGTTGAAAGCTGAAAGTCGATAGGTGAATTGAAGTGGACAGGACTTCTTACTTCTCTATCACATTCAGGGTACTGGAAAAATGTAGTTCCTCGTTTTCTGATTCACTTCTGAGAACGTCAGATAGATAATTGATGTACCCGCTTGTTTGACATACTCCCTATCCCCAACGGCAGACAGACGTCACTGTCTTCTTCACTTCAACATGGTCTGTGGGAAACCAGGCCACTGAATCTTCTATCTTAAATTCATTAATGACTACTTCTCATGATCCCTCCAGTATACCACCACACTTAATGGTCGAACATAATCCCCTACTCCAAACAACCGCGATGTTGTTCAAGATGTGACTCATTCTCCTTTTCGTGTAGAGGATTTCTCAACCATTTCTGATGTCTTTTAATCATTGTAAGAATGAACGAACAGTAGTTATTTTTACTCGTTCACATTCTAAATCAGTCAAGCTAACTTCCTAATTCACTAAACATCTCGGTGTTTTACGTTCTGGTTTTCTCTAATGATCGGAAGGTGTAAATGTTGCCTCGTTAAAAGTTTGACGTTTATCTTCTTCGTCCGTTGACTTAACTCTCTGTTATTTCCTCTTTATCCTACAAATATTTGTTATGGTTATTATCATCGCAACTGCTTAAATGTTCTCCAATTGCGATCGTTTTCCTTTTGGTAAACGAACATTCCTCTACCATATTGGTTGAGTATATTGTTAATAGCCACTTCAACGCAAGTGACGAGATTTTCCACATGAGTATCTCTGATCTTCTTCATGATCTTCACCCACTTCGTTCTCCTTAGTAATACTAACTAAACAGTATAAGCACATGTTTTCTATCCTACCTGGTAGATTATCTTTACAATGAGCTCAAGAAATAGATGATTTGGTAGAATGATTGGTCGGCAATAAACCACAAATTGCTTCTACTCCTGTTAAAGCTCATCAGTAGCGCAGACTCCTGTTCTAACAGAAATTTGAATATCTACCGGTGTTCTGCTGAGGAGACGGTGTTGGACACGTTGAAACTGACCCCACATTTGTTCCCATCAAATTATATTATCTAACCGTTCAACAATATTTTCACTTGAACAGCGCTCAGAATGTTTGACTACCTCGAGAGAAAGTAGTATAACTGTCCTATTGCCTCCACTCGTTGGTCTCATGGTCAGAACTTCCTATCCAGGTTGAACTCACAGAATAAGTGCTATTCACGCTCACTTTACACTAACCAACTTCTTATTTACCTATCCGTAATCATGATGTTTTCTGTGTTCGTTCGTTTTTCACCACGTTGTGTCCACTTGATTCGTCACAGTGTTACTGTTGTATAACATGTGACGCCACTGTCTTCTGCCTGGATATCCACTTTCCCACGGTGAATCAAAGGATTCATTCGTGAGTGTGGTTAGGTAGATAGGGGGTGCTCATGCGGAAACTTTTTTAAACAGTTAAGCATTTCAATGTCCATATGTATAAACGTACTAATCACTGGTACCTACTTGGCCATTTTTTGGATCACGGTTTGTCTTTCTGATGCGGTGGAATGATTTAGTTTCCTTGTGCGTCTAGCTAAAACTGGAAGATGCCTCTAGTAGGCTCGAAACTGTTGATCTTGTTTATCCGTCTGGTTGGAGTCTGTTTATCCAACTGCCGCCTGGCTTGAGACCTTAGAAGAATTGGCAGCTGATCGGATTCAGTGGCGTGTACGTCATCGCTGTGTGATTGGCTACACTAAAAAAAACATTAAATTTAAGGGGGAGATAAAATCCACTACTCATGTTCTACTCTTAGATAGAATTTGATTTTCTTTTCGTTTGTAAAGTGGTTGCGTTTTTATTTCAGTGGATTCAGTTTGGACTTTGGAATTTGTGAAATACGTCCGACCTTTTTCTCCTTTTATCTATAAACTATGGCTAATTCTTCTCACCACTGCATAATATGTACTCATCAGCATAAACCACTGATGCTTTGCTGTCTAAGGTGGTGATGATTGAGATGATAAATCAAACACCTGATGTTTAAGGTTGCTGGCTGTTTACATGCTGTAACCATTATACCCTGATCTCGGTCACAATTGTTTCTTTAAGTACCGTGAGATATGCTATGCATCATTTCGACTAACTTAGGACTGTCTGTGAGATGCCTATCTTTGGTTACTTTACTGTTTGTGAATATCGAAACTGTCTGATCCTAAGTATCTTAACATACGACTTGAAGAGGAGGCTTCCTCAACAACTACTCATTAAAATACTAATGATTAGTCAAGGATGTTGAATCGTGCAGTGTGCCTACCACTCACACACGATCATAAGTTTTGCAGCTAAAATAGGCTCCTCAGCTGATCCACAAACCACTTGCTTTCGTTGATGAACAGTTGAAAACGAGGAAGTAGTACTTCACACTGTGGAGCTAATACAATACTTATCAGCCGACACTTTCCTTACACGCATAAGGACCAAAGTTTTACTCCGAGTCCAGATAAATAGGCGAACATTAATGATTTCTGAGAAATTCACAGACTGAAAGAAGCTGAGAATGATTGATTGAGTCTGAATCGGCAAAACGTTTCGTTTTTTGATTGTCAGCAGGTGGAAAAAGTTGGGCGGGGAGTGTTGATTAACAGCAACAGAAAGAGGTTCAGCATATGTTCTGTTTATCGTAATGCTTCTGACGGCTCAACCTGGTGGTTTGAACATGGTCGCTAGAGTTACTATAACAAGCGAGTGAAGTGACACTCTAACGCTTTGTTTTGAAGTGTGCCAGCTGAGCGGTCATTTGAATTGTGAAAATCGGGGACAGACGTGAATGATGTTCGTTTTGTACTGATTACAGTTTCATATCTTTCATTAGATCTACTTTCATTGGCCGACTGGTTTTATTTCATTCACTCTGTGAACGTCAAGTTCAGTTTAGAACTTCAAAAATGAACGTCATTCCAGAAGAATGCATCTATCATGATAAATAATGTTGGTCATTGTTTTTTTAGTGGTTGCTGCAAAACGCCGCGTGTGGTCTTTGTTTACTTCAAACATAGTCCATTTAGATGTTGAATTCATTTTTATTGTCAGAACTTGATCATATGTTTCCGATTGTAATCTCTTGAATTTTGGTTGCATTTTTACACACATTTTTGTTCAGTCTTTACAGTATTCCTACCAAACTCTATCTTAACAGCTTGACTTAGTAAACCTCATGATGGCGGTCATTCTTCGGGTACATAAGGGGACAGTGTGATAAAGTGTTCACATTACTTTCTATAGTTTCGGCTAGGTTTCAGAAGAAGCTTCTCAGTTGTCCCTTCTTCTTTGTCTATCCAATCTTACTCGTGCAATCCAGCCGGTGACCAGGTTTGTTCTCATCCTATTTCTTCAAGCAGCCGATCAAGGGTAGTCATTCGAATTGACACCTATGAATCAAAGCACATGTCTGCCAGACCGCCAGTCCTGTACCCATGCTTTATTAAGGTCACCCATGCCTGGACAAGCTTGTATCACATTGACTGAACAAGAAAAACGCCACCCGGACTGGGTAGTCAAATTGTAGACTGAAGTGAAATCTTCTTCATTTGGAAATTAGGATGTGAAACGCTTCAATGATAAGGTCCCGTTAAGCTGACAGACAAATATTAAGAAGGAAGTAGAAGTGGCCGCCTCAATTAAGGAATGAGTTCAAGTTTATGAGAATACTTTAGCTTAGGTTATACCGGACAAGAACTGAATTAAATGAAAGTTCTTTAAAAGAAATTGCGTAACTTTATGCCGAAGGAGGGTTCCCGGTGTACCACGTGTTTGAATTTGATGGGCCACGATTTTGTCGCTCATGGAACCTGGTAACAGCTCTCCGGACTATGCTCTTCCACTGGTATGATAAGAAACAGCATCCTCTACCAAGCCAATGTCTGTAGTACAGCAATAAACCGATGTTACAATCAACCTCAGGATTTGAATCTAAGGTCCTATGAACCATACAATAAAGTGACATACTCAGTAAATGTCCAAGCCAAGAAAGTGAATTGACAATGACCATGTTGAGAACGAAAGCAATTACGACACTTTTTTCGAAACTCCATCTTTCTTCTCCCTGTGTACACAGACAATGTTTCCATCATGCTTGACAAATCGTGTGCAAGCAGCAGTTGTCAAAGAAGGAAAACGTTGACTAGCCTCTATTTGGATAGACCAGTTTCTGAAGTCATACATCAGAACAGGCCGCCTGGGTGCAAAATACAATTACCCTTTGAAAAAAATTTCATTTTTCCTGTCATAAGAAGCAATGCAGTTTGCATAATGCCAATCTGCTTTTTTTAGCCGTGCTTAATGTTTGATCTTGTTTGAAAGGATATATTATTGACAACATTTTTATATCCAATGTTGACTCTCGACCAACACGTCTCAATGCATAAGTAAAGGATCAGAGTGTTAGTACATACAAACCAATATCCATATGACTTTGTTCCTAATTGCTACCCGTAGAATTAATAGTCCATGAATCATTTTTTCACGTTGTTTAACAACATTAATGTCAGTCATTTTCTGTTATTCTCTGTTGTGCCAAATTTGTCAATACTGTTGGAAAACTTGTAAATGTTCTTTTTATTTTAAAAAAAACAAATGGCGGTATACACGTGGACTAAAAACTGACTATTTTTGAAATTATTTTGTGTTGTAGAACTAGTGAAATAATTTGAAACATCTGAACGTGTTAGAAGTTTTTTACTGGCATTCATATTCACGTTTTCTTGTTTGAATACTTGATGGCAGGAAATTCACAGAATTAGCAATGTAGACATAGTCAATAATACTATGCAATCAATGTGATAATATTTCTGTTACTCCATTTAATCATCTCAGTTTAGGTACTTCACGATTTCTAACATAAAACGTCAACAATACTGAATGTTAGGCTGTTAGCAAATAGTTGTAAATATATCGGTTTCAACCCTGTTAGTTTCAACAGATCTGATGGAAAAGGGTGTATTCGAACCGTACTAATCAGTCACAGACACTTGTCATATGCGAACATTACACAGTACACTGCATTTCAAAATGACAACATGATGCATCCATTTGTCCCATTATCCATTATAAAGTTATCATACATTTTCTGAATGAACCCGCTACTGTCTACGGTTTGTTTAATTTTGGTACATTTGGCATTCTGTAGGTGCGTGGTGACAAACTAATGCATGGTTTCCTTACTGGAAAACAGCTTTCCTACCTCAAAGTGAACACGACCTACATTGATCATAAACTTCATATTCAGATAAGCTATCTAGCTAGCCCACTTTGAAAGGAAGCAGTAAAATTGAGCTTTACTCGCATTAGGGCTTATCAGTAATGCATATCGTTGTCCGGACCGGAGTTTGCACTGCGATCCTCAGGCTTGTGAGACTGGTGTGTTAACGACAACGCCACTATCTTCACAATATGCATGACTGAATAACCATATCCAGATGTTGAGGCACAACCTTGTGTTGATGGCGTTCAGATTCCATGATCATCAAGAAAACAGATTAAACATTGTCATACAGTTCAATCCAGTTCCTAACCTCACGATCAGCACTCCGTTAGACTGGGATCACTTTTTTCACTGAACCAATCTAACATGATTCAAATGTTTATCAAAAGCTCGGGAATTTGGACCATTTCAACTTGAATTACACTCACATATGATCCCAGTCTTCGCATTCAACTAAACTTTTCAGCTGGCTTATTTCGAAAGGAGGCACTATGGACTCGAGTTTTGCTCTTATTAGACCTCATCAGTAGTACGTACCATCGTTCAAACAGAGCTCTAAGAGTAAAACTCGAGTCTAGTGCGTCTTTTTGGAGTGAGCCAACCGGAAGTCCCATCTGAGTGTGGAAGCTCTTACTAAGTGTGAGTGATCTTCATTCTGAAATAATTTAAATCCTCTAACTTCTGTTGAGGAGTTTCATATTGTCGTGTGGATAGAGTTCCAATAGTTAGCCTTGACTCGCATGAACAAAAGTCGTAGAAGGTTAGTTTGAAATAGTCATTTTGATACTGGAATTCATTCAACCACTGAATGTAAACCAAATATTCTTTAATGCTTAAAACGTTCTTTTATTGATCTGCTTCGAACTTATTGTTTTACTCGCAAATTTTTACATTACTTCAAACATGTAACCAAGTTTTAGATCAATTCATGGTCAAAATGAAGCAGCTTAGCCTACTCTATGTTTCTGAGAAACGTAACACTAACCAGTTTATTAATAGTGCTCAATCTGTCGTTATCAATCTTCGACGCTCCAATCACTCTACTTCCACATCACTCATTTGAAGTAGGGTCATCTTTTCCTATATGAAAAATTGGTGGCTCTGTTCACATCACTATTGATTATTAGATCAGAAAGTGAGTTCTTTTTAATTCTGTTTGCCTGAATTGGTAGGACAACTCAATTTCTTATCTTTTTACCTATTCAATGAAAGCACAAAACGGTTTGGATTAGCCTCAAGGTCGTGCGGTTTATTCAGATTCCATTAAAAACGTGCACGTAAAAATTCGTATCGTGTTTTTGTTAATTACATTACTCCGTTTAATGAAGACAAATAGACTGTATGTAAAGATCTTAGGTTAGAGCAACATAAATCGTTCAATTAACTCATCGATTTCTAACAGTTTTTTGATCAGTTAAGTTTCAAGTTTGAAACACGCTATAACCATATTGCACGTTACGTTAATTTGGAGAAAAACTAAATTCCATCCTACGATTTTATGACTTTACTGGAGAACGCTCCGTCATTATGTTTTTCTTAGCTATGAACTTCTTAATATCTGTACTAATTGCAGACAAAATCTAAAGATATCAAAGAATTTTTATTTTCAAGACGTTAATGGATTTTTGTGTCAACGTTGATGCCGAAGGTTAGGTACAAGATATGTATGCTACATTTGATAAACTGTGAGGTGTCTGGCGTCAGCGGTATAAATCACAGAAATAAAACGAAGAATTCTAATGATATAGGGTGCGGCAGACGAAGCATTCGGCGTTTAATTAAAAAGTAGTTTTCAAAACTCATCGTCATTTTTTCATCATCGCCCAGGAAACCCAAAATTCTGAACGAAGTTATATTTTGTCCCAAGGTCAGGTCATAGAATAAGTTTGCAGCCTGTTCTTCTTAGCTAATCATAGAAGGGTTCATTTCACTTCGATTGATTATTTCGATTTGTGTCACTTATATTTACAAACCGTTTGCTTTGACTTGTTATTCTAAAACCACCATACACATGCGCTGTTATTTACCTATGACAGAACAAAACGCATCAACTCGGTTTGCGTGCTCCAAAATTGTTTCATCTCATGATTTTAACTGTGAGCCCCTGCTTGACCAACAATGGCGGTGGAACTTCTAGTTTGACCGTACGATTTCCCAACTCTGTTCATACTACATAATTTCGTCTCGAGATTTTAGCCATGTCACGGAAGTGTCGTTAACTGGAGCAGTAGTAGGGAAACTGACGGATTTCTGATCTGTTAAAATTATACTAGAAGGTTTATAGATAAAAATGGAAAATTACCTAAGGAAATGTGAAAAATATTAGCGACCATGAAATATTTTCATCTCCAAGATCACTTGAGATGGGTAGTGTGGATGATCGATCTGTTCCCACTGACTTCAATCACCTAGGTATTCACGATTTTTAAAGTCAGTGACCACGTCATCGACCGGCCATCCAATCATCAGTTAGCACATTATGTGATGAGCGGTGAGACGAACACTTCATTGGACTGGACGGCATAGTTTCCAACCAGTTTTTACCGCATCGATTATCGACCGCTAAAATGGTGAGTTTCTTAGCATAAGTCGAAAGACTGCTAATACTTATATGATCAGTTCATCGGACACGTGGTGACTTGTGGCCACAAAGATGATTTAATTGCGGGAAAATACATGCACCCAGGTGTGAGTATACTTGGTTATTGATCAGTACAGCAAGTATGAGTGCACAAAGGCAGTAAGGCTTGCAGGCGGCGAGGCGATTTCGATGGTTATTACAAGCTGAACATCACACAGAAATCTTTGCTTTTTCACCGACGTTCTGTCTAGCTCTTTTCGAAAAGAAATACTACACCCGAAGCTTGCCCTTATCAAAGTTAGTCAGCGGTGCATGTTTTTTCCACAACCGGGACTTGGACTACGACCAGGCTTTCATGAAATAGCGTCTTGAACCGCTGCATCACTTACCTCACATCCAGCGTTACTGAATTATCGTTTGCAAACACTCAACCATATGCGTATAAGAGTTTTGTTAAGACTGCCCAATCTCCTTGAAAAGAGATAGTAAATACGCTGTTTCTTCACGCCGGTGACCCCGTGACCGTAACTTCTCCCCAGTATGAAGTCAGAAGATATATTAGACTTGTTTAGTGACACTCTGAATACTGGTGAACAGTAGATGCGTTAGTTAACGTAAGTTGAAAGGCACTCAAAATCGACCATAGCTTTTGCCTTCGTATTGACTTTACGTCCAGTCCCTCTCGAAGAGAAGCTTAACTATAAAGCGTCTCCACACAACTGGTATAGTATGATTGCACTTCACCCCTCCCAATGCTTGAGTATTGTAAGTTAAACTGTTGTTGACTTCAAATATGAGAGTGTTCCTAGCTCCGACCACTTTGAAAATACTCGTGACCGAATGGTCAATTAAATTAACGATGTGTTCTGTCTGTCTTCCGTCAGACATATGTTAACGTTTTGTAGGCAAATAGGAAGTTACAGAATATTATTGCTGAACCTCGATTCTGAGCCTAGGAACAAACCTTCTCTCTGGAGTTCGGGTGCGACAGTCTACTTTCTATGCAAGTTTTCTTACCACCTTCATTATGGTTTGTTTCATTGAGCCAGTGATATATCACCTCCGCATATTTTCGTTGCAACGTTTGTGAGTTAGGTCTTTTCAATTTTAGTTCCCTGGTCTACTAATCGAATACAAATTCCGACCCAGGCCTCAAATAGATGGGTGATGGACAACTCAACTTGAGATCAGTAATAAAGTTCTTAACCTTTTTTATAATCATATATTCCGGTGTATTATCTAGCATGGTCCTACACTTTCCTTTCCAGACCGTTGAGATCAAGGATTTGTAGATAATTTGAAGGAAAATAGTTCAAGTGAAATGGTTAATTCTTCTTTATCTTTTTTTAAACTAATAAACGCACAGTCTAGCTCAAACCAACGGGGTTTCCGAAACGATTTTGACCCAAAACAACAAGCATTTATCGACACTGCTATGTGAATGTTCTCTGGTTCATACCTGATCAGCTTCCTTACTTTGACTTGAGGTTTAATATTGCAACAAATTCTGGTTCATCTAGACAGCTAGTTGAGAAAACAGCCGAAACCTGCACTGCTATCATTGTCAAGCTTGTATAGGCTGCAATGTAGTCACACAAGAACGACCTTATGTCCAGGCATGCCAAAATAGTTACTTACTCGAACCTAGTAGTATGTTGGATGAAACGATAGGTGGCTGTAAAATGCAGTCCAAAAACAATGCTGTCTACGTGTTAAAGGAAGAGTCGGATGAAATCCGTGCTGCCTGATCCGATAGCAGATTATGTCTCGCTTTATTACTTTGTAGTGCTAACTTTGTCAAGTGATTACCTAAGTCTAACTATAACATCTACTGGTGTCAAAAGATTCCACCTTGTACTCCTATTATTTAGACGTATAAATACAACCGCTTCAAAAAACGCTCAATCCATCTGTTTGATTTCGATCACTAAACAGTGAAACAAATTTTCAGCTCCCGTTTTTGGGTTATGTTGGTGAGGTTGATGAACTGCCCGGAACAGATTTGAAACGTATTTACAAGTTACACCGAATAGCGTTCAATTACAGGTTGAGGTAACACCAGTTATTGATATAGTAAATTACCGACGTGTAGTACCTGTACAGTGGTCTATTCGAACGGTAGAAAAACAAACCATCATGTTTATTTTACAAACATACTCCACCCCACAAGTTGTCATTCACGTAGTTTATTGCGGGACCAGCCTTCAGAATGATTAGTGCACAATCATGAGGGTGGGAATTTGAGAGGATATTCATAACGCGGAACGTTGATTGTCATCGATCCATTTTAAGTGACTGTCATGAAATTGGCGGTCGGATCTTGTAACAGGAGTGTTCTCTAATCCATATACCGGAATCGCTGTTTATTAAGTTAACACACGATAACGTTCAAACATGAACATAGCTGAAAAATATACACCTTAAGAGGTAGAAAATCGTGCTCATTCCGATGCACAAATGTGAGCAACAGACTCTATTTTCCAGTTGAAAACACCGACAGCCGGATTAAGAAAAGCACTACATTTAATCTAAGTCAGACGACGCTGACCGTGGAATTTAGCCGTATGAAAAACAACCGACCGTTTCTGTCGGAAATCGTTCGCGAGCTGACAGCGAGTCTATGGGGACATTGCAATCTTCTTCTGAGACTAATTTCAGTTAGATGTTCAGACTAGTATTTTGTCGAGTAGATACAATTGCTCGGTCCGATCCAGTTTAAGAGAACCAGGATCAGGCTTGCGATTCACTTAACGGAGGCCCGTGGTAGACGAGCTTTTCAGGACCGCGATGCACCGTACCTTGCCAAGAGAAGCTATTCGGTCATCAGCAACGCTTTGGATTCCCTAGTTTGTCAGGAGCATTGTTAGTTGATTAGTGAGGTGACGCATGCAGTCGGGGATCAACATCTTGGCGGATGCTGAACCAAGCCTTAGTTTGACTAGCTTTCCACTGATACAAACGAAGACGTTTACCCTGTAGTCTAAGCGATCGTCATTCCTTACTGCCAGAACGACGTTCGCTGTTAGAAAACAGGGCTTGAATGGCTTTCCACAGTTCCAATTATGCATATTTTGGTGCTTTTTAAGACGGTACTTGATCTTGCAGCTCCGCCGGGAGCATCGGGGATATTGACGCTGTTTGAAGGGGAAACGGTGGAGATAACGCTAGCTACTGCACTTCCAACATGGGGTAAGCAGTTTCGCTGGTTCGTCGCGTTCTGACTTTGAAGCGACCATGATTGAGGCATTTGAAGGCATTGTGTGGACGTCCCAGAGGTTCTTCTTTTCAGTCATAACGATTTCATGCTTCATTTAGCAATAAAGTCTTGCAGGGTGATGTTGGCACATTGTCTTATATTTACTAAAATTTGTTTTGTGATATCTGTTTCTTATGTTGGATGGAGTCCACAAGCGGAAACCGGACATTTGAACTGATCTCTGGCCATTGTATGAGGCTTGAAGCATTTGCGTCATCGACTAACTGGTTTGCCGTAGGTCAGCCAATCAGAAATATTAGTAGTCACAACTCGATCAATCCTCAAAACACAGATCAACTTATGCAAGGAATCCTCAGCTTACAACACGAATTCCGTGAGTTCGAATTCCTCCCATGCACCCACAACCTAACTGACACGAGATTTAAGGTCATTGTCGTAGATGCTAAGAGGAAATACGCCCGATTCTTAATGGAATGAAAGAGTGATCGACAGAATTCAAATCTCCCACATTGAGATAAATAAGCAGAGTCGGTTATCTCAGAGAACAGCGCGAGTGACCCCTCTAATTACCCCCAACACAAAATCGGGAGACGGGTACAAAAGTCACCTTGTTCCCTCCGGAAAACATATGCCCGAGGAAGTAAAATAGTTTGATCGTTCATTTGTTCCAGCAGTCGCACTTGTGTTAAAATAGGTCTTACAGCATTCTGCAAATAAGGTGTTGCAGACTCAAAAAGTCTAAAAGTCAAATGATGCATCCTGACTTACCGGCCTGTAAAAAGGGAGATTCATGCGACCATGTGATCGACATTCACAACCTTCGGATAAATAGATAGTTTTCAAGTGTGGAATTGAGAACTGTACCACTCTAAAACCATTCATGCACAACATGAATTCGTCCGCGGGCTGATCTCATAAGTTGTACAGACATGCAGTGGCCAACGTTTCAAACCACAGAATGATTTCATCATTGATTATTGCTCCAGAAGATATGTCGAAACCTTCAACATCATCGTTAAGATATAATCACATCACTGTTTCAAGGGTTTTATCATGCTTGCGTTGACATACTGTTGGAACAGAAGTTTTGGGTGAACTCCTAAATCTCCTGAGAATGTTTGAATACATCTGTTGTATTACAATTCGAGTGCGATCTACATCAAGCTAGACAGACATTAACAGCGATAGAGAAAACGCGTGACTCAGTAGAAGTAAATACTATATTGTCCCATTTACATGCGGTAACGTCATTCTTTTCCGTGTATAAATGAGCCGTTGATCGTTGAAGGCGCGACCAATCAGAACGTAGCTTGAGTCTCGCACGAGCATGAGACATAAAGGCGGGCCTTGATGCGCATACAACATCCAATAAAAAGTGCACTTTGTTAGACAAAAGGTCCTTCTGCAACCCAATTAGGCGGTGAACTTTACTATATCCGAAGGGTTCCATCCATTGAATTAAGGAATTGTCAACGTTCTCAAAGTGATATGTCATGAGCAACTTCTCTCACCCGATATCGTGACAGTTATCGTGTACATATCGCGCACATTTCTTGCTGACTGCTCAAACCCCTAAGGTATTGAATGCGCACCGTCCTTTCCAGCTGCATATTGCTTCGTACATTGTGAGTTTCTTGTCCGTTCTGAGCACAGCAATGAAAATAACACAAATATCTATGATCAAATCAGTTTGGTGCGGGTTCGCAGCTTTGGCTTCAATGTACAAGCGTGAGTTACTGTGCCGAATTCCGCACTTTGCGAGATATCCGTCGCTGTCATGTAACATAACAGATCAACCGTTCAAGGGTCAAACACTGCCCGACTGTTCCAAAGTAAACAGAAGGAACAGTAGAGGCGACCAGGATTTGAACTGACAATCATTTCATTGTTATCGGGCGTCCATGCCACCATGATAGTATATTGGACCCAGACCACATTAATGTTTGAAATCATCAGATCTGCTCTATCAACCCGATGAAGTGGAATAACCGTGACATTCTGAGTGGATCTGCAGAAACCAATAGGGTTCAAGTCGTAACTTTAGCAAATGGTTATGCGTCATCTCAATACTGGATTCGAATGAGGGTATCTTTTAAACCACACAATTTGTGCACCTATACATTTGTACAGATATTCAATCACGAAATAAAGACTGTACGTGTAGAAATTCATTATTGCAGTATTAAACCAGTATCAAAGAAAACGATGCTGAATAAGCTGGAATTAACCGACAAAACTAGAGACCATGGTGGAGTTTCAGCTGGTGTGACGAGTAGGGATAACTGATGACTCGAATTTTGATTACTGTGACTAGGGACAGAATGTGATGCCATTGACATATACAGAATGTTTACACCATTCGCTAAGACTACGCATCGCCGCTTAAATGTTGCTGGCAAGCAACGCTACAGCCTTTCTAACTTCTCTGGTCTTAATCGGCTATTTCTGTCAGGTCCATGGTAAACCTTTTATTGGCTCGCGTTGATCAGAGATGCATATTACCTGCGTTACTTTTACTCGGGTTAGTTAAAATCTTGTCTGCTGACTTAACCGAGTGCATACTCATTCAGAGGGTTTTAGATAATTTGTTGCGATTTATCACACTATAACCACCGTTTTCGTAATCTCTACTAGATACCGGTCATTCGTCGGGTCAGCAGTTCCCGCTCGATAATGTATATAACATTCACTAATTCACCAGCCAACTCCGCATGTGAATCGACAAGAAATAAGACCTTGACAGTAAGTATTGAGAGATAAAGGGATGTAAATGCAAGTCCAGTGAGTCTAGGTGGTCAGCTGCGTACTATTCAGGGTTTACACATGCTGTTCAAACAGTGTTAACTGCTCTCTTCTACTAGTTGCTTTCAAGAACATAGGTCAAAGTGGGAAAAGTTGGCACCAGGATAACTAAGTAATCGTTTTGACCAGTGGTATTTCTGCGTGAGATTTTTCCGGAATTTTCCAGCTCCTACACTTCGGTAACGTCATGACTGAATAGCGCTAACCTCACTTCCAAATGTGATTCAGGCCAGGTGACTAGGTCGCACATCATGACGCGTTATACTGCTTAGCCCCCAGATTAACGGAGTGGGCAAAGTAACCAATTTTCCTTACGTATGGATTCATAGCTCACAATATCCCATATTGGAATATGTAAGTGAGCTAACTGACGTATGTGCGAGAAAAATTAACCATAACTTTGGCGCCGACATCTGGTGTATACTGGCAGTCACCTATTATGTGGTCGTCCAGGGCAAATGATAAGTGCAACTGGTTCTACTTTTGGGTGCACAGCCGTTCTCATGCCATTCGCTGTCTACATTATACAATCCGTTGACATCTTGGGTGTTTGACCGAAGTGCTTCTATGTGATCCGCGCTGCGGGAAACGAACAGTAGAGTAAAATGCCAGCAGAGGTTGTGCAAACCTGTGCATTTTTCCTAACTGGCAGCTTCAGCTAAGCAATTTCGATAGCAACTGTGAAGAACCGAATTTGTGTATTTATCAACTGATCAGTGTTGGGTGCTACCAAACATCATTTTGAGCACTGTGGATTTGCCACTTCCTGTAAGGAAATGGCAGTCTGTAATGAACTGCAGTGTGCACCGGGTTTTATGGGCACAGTTATTCAGCAGACCACTTGTGCGCATACAAAATTAAAACTTGGTTGTTCCATTTCACAAAGCCTTCCCAACTTGTTTCAGCCAGATAAGGCACCATTTAATGAAATAACTGACCGAAACAAACGAAGTAATACTGATCCATTAGTAATGACGGTCACTTTTATAGTTTACCCTCTGAATCTTGCTGGACTTTTAGAACAAGTCGTGGAGAATTGCAGAGACAACATGATAATATGTTTTGATAGCTTTTACTTCAACCAATGTCATTTTGTTTTGTTGAACTCAAACGTACAACCAACTGATTTATCTTTGTATCACAATTCGTGCATAGAAGGACCTTACAGGAAATAGACTAGTGTGATTTCATTTTAGAACAGAATAAAAATGCTACTACTATGATTGACAACACATTCAAGATGCGTAATACAGAACGTGTTTCAGTGTGACGATCAGTGATGGTTTGGGAACATCTGGTCAATGTGGTATGTTCTAAGCTTTAGATTGTTACAAGGAACTCTTAACACGTAATCACTTGAGAAAGAGTTCATAGTGACCTCCAGAAATGAACGGTTGACGCATAGTAAACAACAGTTCGAAACCCTAAATTATGAAAGCATAATAACTGTGGGTGTTTTGAGCAGAAACGGGTAAATATGTCTAAAATGTGGGTACCGTAATGTGAACGAGTATTCCGTAACTCTTAGTGTTTGAGTTTGTTGAAGTGGATTTACGACGCACATTGTCAGCGTTAACAAAAGCTGTATTATAAATTTCAGTAATTTGCTGTAAACACATGATGGATTTATGGCATGTTTACTGTGACCTATATCAGTTCAGATTGAGTTGATAATCCATCCTTATACAGGGTTTATGATATAGTCTTCTAACTGGTATGGAGTTACATGGTGCGGAAATTTTAATTTATTACAGCTAACAGCTTGTTTGTAGAACTCTATACTCTAGATACATGAGACAGTGCTTATACTAATCCAGGTTTAGTTAGTTGTGGTGCAAGGTTTGCAGCAAAACACACGGGGAATTCTCCATGGAATTTGAAAACGTCCCAGTGTAGTAGATTCTGGAGTAAACATTTATTGAAATTTCATGCGAAAGTTGACTGGCTGTGCACGGTTCAATTTTGACCACATACTATTATACAGAAATTCATTCGTCGTTGAGCTTTATATAGTTTCTAGTGAACTTTGATTGAACTTGCATAACAACGGTTAAGGACTCTCACATTTCAGCAATACAATGTGTTTTTTGACGCTTTCATAACGTCTACAACATTTTTGAGCACCAATTTTGTACACAACCTGTTTACTTTTTATCGTGTTTGCTGTAGATCATTTAAAACATTTTATTATATTAATATATTGTTTTATATTATAATTTGATGATCTGTTTGTTTGTTAACATTATGACATAAGGTTGATGACTTATGGTTTAAAATAGTAAACATGGATTTTTCACAAGGAAGTTTCAGAAGCCTGAGCACTTGGTTCATTTATCGTCTGTCTTGTATGGATAAAGAACAGGATTTTTCAGAATAAGAAGGGAAAGTTGAAATATCTTTTTCTGTCATCTACAACTGGTGAAAGGTTATGTCACATATTGTGTAGTGTTAATAGATTTTTTTGATAAACTTATTTTCGCCCACATTCACACAAGCGACATTAACCATTTTGAAAGAGTTTTTCCTTTAACGTAATTTTTGGATAAGTATCATTCGATTGTAAACTCTTATTTATAATCATTTAGAAGTTTGATTACTTTTGGTTTCCTTTCATCAGAAGATCATTTTATTCATTTCTTCTTTGAGCTAATGTATGATTGAATCACTGATGAGTAGTAGGGGATTTTGACTTTCATATAGATTGAACATCACCCACAATCGATCGAAGCTGTCGCATTCCCATAGACTTTCCAGTCGGCCCCTTTCGAAAAGAAGCACTAGACTCGAGTTTCGCTCTCATTAGAACTCGTCAGTAGTGCATATCATCGTCACTGCCGGGACTTGAACCACGGACATTCAGTTCATGAGGCAACCGTGTTTACCACTGCGCCATTGACCTCACGTTAGGCACGACCGAATTATCATATGAGAACGCTCATCCACTTTCGCTTGTGAGTAATGGTCAGGTTGCCCGATCGCCTCGAGAGGAGACACAGTTATTGTCTGTTAACTCCAATCGATGACCCCTCGACTAGGACTTCTCTCCAGTGATTTCTGTGATGATATGCACTACTGACGAGTTCTAATGAGAGCGAAACTCGAGTCTAGTGCTTCTTTTCGAAAGGGGCCGACTGGAAAGTCTATGGGAATGCGACAGCTGCGATCGATTGTGGGTGATGTTCAATCTATATGATTGAATCATTTAAACATAAGTCTACGAAAAAAGTTATGCAGAGAAAAGTTAAAATAATTATTGTTTTGATGACCAGTATTTTTAAAAATGAAATCTAAAAAACAACGGCAGATAACTTTGAAATAATTTTATCTTAAGCTAGCGATCAAAGAGAGATTGCATCAACGATCAAGTTGCCTGCTTAAAAAATTGAAACACTAGGTCCCCTTTATTAACTTCATCGGCACAGAAAGAAGATATATGTTGCGATATGTTAACATTGGAGTTATATATGACACACAAACAGAGATGGACAGGGTATGGGCACGTATACAGTCACACCACCTATTATATCATCACCACCGCGGCAACCATATAGGTTGCTTCAACCACTTTTGTGCACATAGTGCCGGCTGGTGAGTTCTGATCAACATGGTTTCTCTAAAGTAGCTTCGGGTTCTGTTGACGTAACAATATTTTGAATGATCTACTTAGGTCGACCTGGTGACCTGTTGTCATGAGGTGTCTGGCAATCGATGATGCGGGGCTTCGAGTAGCAGATTCACGGGTTTCAGATTGTTGTGTCATGAACTGCTTTAAAACCAGTTTGGGACGTGTTCTGCCACTCGTTGAGATAGCCGTCGGTCTGTTGTGCCTATGTAAATGTCACCGCAACTACAAGTGAACTGATAGATAACGTGAGAGACAGAATGGTCAGACAGACTACGTTCGCGGTTGTGTAGAACGGGTCATTTGGTGGTTTGAATTAAACGTAGTTGGGCAGCCACATACGTACGGGATAGGTCACACTGCAATTTGTGCTTGATGTCGTTGGCCAATTGATCGCCCTTAAATTGCAAAAATAGAAATATATCTTTCTTTTGAGCTATTTGCACCAGTTCACTGCATTTGTTCATCATACTGTGAGTGTCTATGAACTATTCAGGATATCCATTTGCCAATAACGTTTGTCTCAGCATTTCTTGTTCCATCTGCAGCTTATCAGGAGTGCAAATACGCCTGGCCTTATGAAACAGAGTTTTCATCAATCTCCGCTTGTATGCTTTTGGGGCAAAGCTGGAGAACTAAACATATTGTCCGCCCCATGTTGCTTTGCGATGGACCAATCGCTGTAATGTCCCATCCCCACGCCTAATGATGAGTACATTTAAGAAAGCTAAACTGCCGTTCGATTCCTTTTCGTGAGACAATGATAGGTTAAGAAGATTAAAAAATAAATCAGAATGATCAGTATCCGTAAAAATAAAAATATCATCAATATACCGTTTGTGCAATAAGGCTTTGACAATACTATCAGAGACTTGCCATTCAATCATTCTCAAGAAGATGTCGGCTAATGTTGGGCCTAACGGATTACTTTTGCAAATTGTGTGCTAACAAGAATATATCCCAGTGATTCCGAATACAGTAACAACTGGAATGTTTCAAGCGATTCATAGTTAACCCAAAAACTTGGAGGAATGAAACTTTGATTTTTACTCCATATCAGACTGTAAGATTTTTGCAAGGACTTTGTACATAACTAAATAAATTTTAAAAATGTCCATCAATCTTCCCATCTAATACAAAAGTCATGTTATAGGTAATAGCCAATACAAATTAAAAACTGTATGATAACACCCTGCTTATTTCCCAAAGTAAATACCGATACAACCGGTGTCCTGTCATTCCTTAAGTAAACATAAACAACTGCTAAATAGTTGTGCATGTAGCATCGAGTAAAGCCATAGGTAAAATTGTTTTAGTCAACCGTTCATATTTTAATGTAGCCGTGACAAAAATCTCGTCTTATATATAGTCATCTCGTTTATTCTGTGCGAAACGCTATGAATGCGCATATTCACATATTTTCGAGAGGTTATTTTCTTCATAAGTCATCCTCTGCGTGGAGCAGATATATCTTTGATGACTGTATTGTAAATAAATTGTGTGAGAACAATATCTGATGGATGTGTTTGGAATATTCTTGCGGTGAACAGAGTCAAACTGGATGCTTTGCCATTCAATGAAGATAAGCTTTTTGTCAGTCTATTGGTAAACGGGAACTGCTGTTTATTAGCTCAGTGTGCACGAGTGAATGGGTTTTGGAGCGAGAAAGTATTACCACAAACTGACTGTATAATCAATAATGGTTTGATGTGTAATTTCCGAATGGACAGCGTGACAGACATAATCCGTAAAACGTTGAGCTGCCTCCTTCTCATAACCTAGAATCTGGTTGATTATAGTGTTTGTCTCTCAACTGAGAAGATGTACTTTTCGTCCTGTAACATGTGTCGAGCTCAGTTAGGTCTCCGTATGATATTCCAGTTAGAAATAAACAAATGAACATCGCTTGAAACAATTCACTGTCGGTTTTAAGAGATGGTTTATTAGATGTAGTATTTAGTTCAAAAAGGACTGTATTGTAAAATACACTTACACTTTATATGGTGCATAGATAACTTTAGTAAAAAAAATATCATTACAGACATAGTTACTTTTTTTAAATAAGAATATTGTTGCTGATGCAAACTAGCCAAATTTTAAATGTCTATTTGTGGTGTTGTTAACGGTAACCAAAGAGCAGCTCCTTCTATAACAAAGAAACGCATGCGCATACAACATGTTCGAAAATTGTTTATATTCACACTCAACTGGCTCACGAGTGACAATTCCGAAAACAGTACTTTCGTATTTTTCTACAGTAATGGAGATATATTCACAACGTTAACGCCATTCCAAATTCTCTGTTTAATTGGTTTTAACCTGCCTCCAGTTGTAATACTGTTCTCCGCGTCCATCAATGTCAATGGCAACCAAAGATGGAGCTTGCAGTTTCACCTTAAATAGCTAGTTTTTTTAACGGATACACTAATAACTTTCCTGCAGACCGAAAAACGACGTTTTTATCCACAAGTAACCCATTCACAAGTTCGGTGTCTCGAAAATATCTCACTCATGAAACTTTGAACAACATTCTCTGGTAGGCATGTTTGTTTGTTCACGTAAAAAATGTTTTATTTTAGTTCAATTTTATTTCATTTTATCTGTGGTTTATAGTTTAATTTCAGTGGCTTACGCCAGCAACTATCGGGTTATTGCATATCTTAGTATCAGACTGAGTAGGTCACAAAATCCTTTTCGGGCTAAACTTACTGTGCTCCGGAAGTCCGTTACCCAGGTTGACATACAGTTGGGTAACCTTTGGCCTATGTTGCAAGGGCAAATGAACTCAATATTCTCCTAATTTCCGCCTTGGCTCCTCCAACTTCACCATAGATACAAAAGTGATTTACGTTTCGGCAGTGCAATGTATTGGCCTATTCTGCTATCTTGACGTGTTGACCGGGCTTGCGTGCAATGTTGAGACTAGAGCTTCGGTTATGTTAGATTAACCGTGCCCGAGATATCGCGGAGGTAGTCAGGCAAAAGCATTTACATTCGTAACATTTTAAGTCGTACGGTTGATTGTTAAAGAAGGTTAAGTCAGTGGAACACACAATATGGCTATTTTATGGTTTCGATATTACCTTCTTTCGGATATGAAGGAAGGCTGTCTTCATCTACCTGCCTAAGGTATAACAGTAAGCAGTCCTTTCAATTTTCCACTCGATTTTATGTGTGCTCTTAGTCGACTACAGAACTCAGGCGATAGTTCGTACATCGTAACATGTAGCTGACCTTGAACACCAGACACCAGGCACAAATCAACTGTTTGGAGCTGGACGTGTTTATTTCTCCAACTTGGAAGATAATTGAAAACACTTGAAACCTCAACAGGAGAAAGTGTTTACAAATATTTCTTTTTCCATTGTCGCTCCCTATGTTTGCTCTGAAATTGTCACTCTAGTGTCGAGTTTCCTCTCTTGCATTGACTCAAGTGAAGGAGATATCAAGGACATGAGCCCTCAACATTTTTACGTTTGAAACCATTGAAGAAGCAGAAAGTAACCTACAACCTGAGTAATGAGGTGAGGGATAAACTACGAGACTGTAGGTTTCACTAGAATATATGTGTTTTGAAATGTTTTTTTTCCGAA
>JTDE01021474.1:59889-69960 GCA_014338405.1 Paragonimus skrjabini miyazakii | reverse complement strand
TCAGAAAACAATTATCGCCCGAAGGCATATGGAAGGCAGAAGGAATGAGGATAAAACAGTTGGAGATAGTTGTGATCAGTTAGTAATGTTACTGTCGAGAGAACGGTAACTTCTGATACATCCCGGTCGTTTATGCTGCGGAAGGGGGTTGACTTGAGGGCCCCTACCCCGAGTCTCTGACTTAAAAGTCTGACCTGCGAGACAACAGGATGTAAGGTTTTCTTGGGGGACCCGACCCGGAGCCAATGACTCAACAGTCTGACTCACTTGACGGTTAGGGGCTTGCCAAGCCCGAGGGGGCAGCGAACAAGACCTTGATGTCTCATTCTGAGTACTGCTGCGCGCAGTGGATGTACTCGAATCTACATCAGGCTTTAGGGAGATAAAAAATATTTTTCGATCGTATTGGATAATTCGCCGGCTGTCACGGTCGACCGTTGGGCGATCGGAGTGCTCTTTGTTTGAGGGTACCTTTTCTAACCCCCTTCTTCCTGATACGGAAGACAGCAGTGCCGCAACTATGGAAATAGTTCTGCCGTATGCCAACAGGATCGTACCTCACTACTTTAGCAAGCCTACGCGGTCAGTAGTGCGACATACAATCCTATAAGTAAAACTGCGTTTCGTCTGACTGGTCCCCTTCGACCTGTCTGACAAGGTTGTACCTGGAAAGACCGAGTTCTTATCAGCATAGCCTCTCAGATCAAAACAGTACACAAGTCCGACCTTCTCGTCAAGGTAGCAGTATAATTCGGGACACACCGTGTCACACATAGGAGTTGCATATAGAACAATGTACTTCGATTCATTATCAAACATTGTTGATTCTGATCTATTCAGAAAATGATCCCGCTGACCTGGCTGATAAGTAGTCTTTGTATGCAGTATGCGTTTACACTAGTAGCTGTTTCAACCTCATTCACATGAACTATGAACAACTTCTGCGTGTGCAGCATAGATTCATACCAGTAGATGATACAACCTGATCCCCGTGAGCTATGAATAACATCTGAGTATGCAATCACACTAATATATGTTTCAACCTTATTCAATTAAGCTATGAATAACGGCTGCGTATGCAGCATACGTTCACACCAGTAGCTGCTCCCTCCGAACCACTTTTACCATGAACAATTTGGAGAAATAACACATGCGGGAACTGATGGAAAACCTGTATTCGAAGAGTTTCGGGTACATGGTAATCATCATCTTTGATCCCGTTGATTGTCATATTGATTGGGATATTTTTCTGCACCGCTATAGAAAATTCGCGTTCTAAACATCATAGTGTGACTGGCTGAGAGGTATACCTCCCGGTGATCGGCAGGCAGCTTGATTCCATCTGTTTCCATATATTGTTCCGCATGAACGCCACGCGACCTCAATCTAGTTAGAAACAATGCAGTACAGTGAATATAACTTCTGAAGATTCTCGATGATAGATTGAGACACGATACTATTTTCTTACGCCGTTCCATATACACCAAAGATGGAAACAACCATATGATAGCATCATCCTACCAGCACAGCCGTCCGTCACCTCACCAATTTGGTGGGGTCATGATGGGGGTGACGGTGGGTTGGCTGCCGCCCCACCATGAACCCACTAACTAGTCGCTCACCTAACCATGACCCCACCGCCACCCCACCTTCACCCCACTGCCACCCAACCTTGACCCCTTCTCCACTCCGCTATGATCCCACCTCCACCCCACTCTTACCCCACCACAACCCACCATCACCCCACCACACGAAGATACACCCCACCGTTGCTCGTTCATCATGGAAACTAATTGTAACTGTACTAATAACACGAAACAATGAAAGCCATTTATCACAGCCGTAATATCCACCGTGACCGATGGATTGTTTTACGAAAGACCTGACAGGTTTATCGCAAATAATAGAGGCAATGGAGGGGTTTACAGAGAAACCACAATTGTTCACCCTGAAATCTTCAGTTAACAACTCTTTCAGTTCTGAAATAACATCTAACAAAAACTCTTCCATATACGGGGGCCTACCGGGTCCACCAAAAATACCAATAATGGATGGGAAAGTCAAGGTTGGAACAATAACGCAGCGTAAAATAAGCCACAGGATGTAGTTCCTGGACTTAAGCACATTTACTCCGTCCAAGTTGAGTTGAACAACCAATTTCGAAGGACCTGCCAACAGGTGGGATACTCCGTCTAAAGCTTTTCTTACCCCAAAGTGAAGATATTTCTCAGGCTCAACAGCCCGCAGTACGACCGAACGTGGTGGCTTCAACAATGCTCGTGAATCCCTCGGTAAGCTAAAAAGATGGGGACGTAGCACATTCAAAAGCAATCTGAACGCGTCCATGGAGACGTTAATTTGAAGAAACCAATTGTGCAAACTCCCAGCAATATCGCAACTGTTCTCCTCTTCAGTATCCAACGTTCTTGAGTTGCAGACGATGACGTCATTTACAATCAGGTCTGACGTGAAATAAATGAACGGAAAGTAAACACTTAGCCAATGGGAATGTCCCGTATGGCATCCATCAGAGCTAATTGGTTGAACCACAGAAGTCGCCGATTCTGACGACATCCGCCGACCCCCGGTGCGAACAAAATTAATCAGATGTTGTCCATCTCGATACGAATTCACGTTTCAACATGTTCTACAACGATTTGTTTATAATTGCGCCTAGGAAATACTGAACCAAAGGTTACCCGGAAGGGAGACGGAAGCATCGCCATCAGTGACCTTCACAATTATACTGTGGTTAGCACGCATGAACACAGAGAAACAGAATTCGAGAAAAATATGGAATGCGTTTTGAAAATCAAATGAATAATGGGAAAGAAGGAAAACCACATATAAGAGTGTTTTATTGCTCCCAGATGGATATGTGAACGAGAAACCATAAAAATGCGATACAGCTCAACAACCCACTGCCACTCCACCACGTGTGTTGGTAGAGCATTTCCAACCATCTCTATGAGCAACGTTTTATTGACCGGTATCTACCTGAACCCCTGCAAAGAAAGAGAAATTTTATAAATGTCGTATAAACGGGGAAGCTGAAAATGTTGTCAGGCATGTTCCACTATCAAATGTGTTAGTTTTCTTGTTGAAATGCAGAGCCGACATTGTTTGGTCGTATATCTCCATTCCGGCCATATCTTGAAAACGCTACGAAATGAAACACTCTCAGGTTGTAGGATGACGTATGTCATCTCAAAAATTGCAATGATCGCACTTATAAGACTTAAAAACGTGAGTTGACGTTAATAACGGGTAGTTTTCGCAAAAATGGTGGAAAAGGTTTGCATCACCAAGCTAATACTTTGGAAGTTATTCAATGTATTCCAATTTTCTATTAACGCTGTTTATTTACAATTGTTGTACTGTAACTACTATGCATAAAACTCCCATTTTAAAATTTCAAAAAATATTTGAAAACCGGGATTCGCGCTAAGAGGACAGTTTTGCCTTTTGAACGGCCTTCAAGCCGAATCTCTCGAAACGGATTATTACCTTGAAGCTTCTTCTATCCATTTTTTCTTACTTGTCCATTGCTTGACCTTTGTTTTCGTGTACTCTGGTTCCATTAGCACTTGATCGTTCCTCCATTCTGTGATTGCTCCATTTGATCATATTCACCGTAAGCGTTCCTCTCGGAAATTGGATATTTGTTGGATTCAGTTTAGAGGCTTTTTATTATCTCTTTTCGTCGACATCTTACTAGTTGTTTGTAATTTAGCACCTTTTTATAAGACCGTTTCCCTCTTGGATCCGTATGGGTTTCTCGGCGGATTCAGAATTTGTTGACTCTCGTTGCTTACATATGCAATTATTCTAGATCCGGCCTATCAGCAAACAATGCGAATAGACAAGACGTTGCTCGGCCTACTGCTATGCCTCCGGAAGTAACCGTAATAACTGCCACGACTAAGGTATGCAGCAGCTCAAATTGCATCTTCATTGAATACCCCAAATTATTTTAGGATGTTTGATCAATTCTCGTTTCGAAACCGGTATCTGCATTGTTTCGAAGATTTCTATAAAGATGACTTTTGGCCATCGAAAGACAGTTCAGGTGCAATATGCCCCGGACATTTTCGGTAACTGTCTGCCAGACGGAAGTTGTCTAGCCATAGCTCCTGTTTGCATTCGATCCGCTGTGTACTGAATATGGCGGGATCAAATCGTCATGGTCGAACATGTTCCTGTTGTAGCACTGTGACACTGAACGGTGTGTGGTGTACGAAGTTACTAAACAATCAAATATTGTAAAAATCCGATGGATGTGTTGCGAACAACTGAAGCATGCACTGATCATCTTGGCTTTAGATTCGGCCCTGTGACCAAAGGGGAAGCAAAGCCTTCGACTAGTTTACCTTTTTTTAACGTCAATCAAGATTGCATGTTTATCCGAGGGATGTACGTCAATAACGAGTGTCTCAACGTTCGCATACTGAGGAATCCTCGGAAGTGTCGTCTGAAGTCGGGATCGAATGCGCGCAAGATTTGCCGTAGATTCTGTCCACCCGCCTAGTTGAATGCCGCTTGCGGGTAGAGTGCAGTGTTACTTTCTACACATGGATGAGTGAATAACTTACTTCCGGAATGTCTGCCTCCCAATTAAAATGGGTTAACGACCTGCCAGCTACAACCGTTATCATCGCGGAATGGTCCTCAAGTTTGGCACTGGAAGGTAACGGGGCACAAAAGAGCGGAGTTTCTCACACATTACTGCCTTGTTGTTGCATTGGCGTCGGTACAACCGCCAATTAGTTATTTTTCTAGGAAGTGATCTGGAAAGACGTCTATCATGTGACTTGATTCGGTTGATTCGTTCTACCTACTGGTCAGGTTCAATGCTTGTTTGTTCGACAGAGGTTTTTGGATGTCATTCACATTGTCTGTGGTCTTCTTGTGGGGTTAGGAAGCAGCTCAAGCCAGTCTGATGGGGGTAACTCTATCTGACTTATTAACCAGCTCCTCTCCTGAACAAGGAGTCAAAAACTGACACGGTTGTTACGAACTCATTTTAACTACGTTGCCTTGATGTCACCCTCTAGCTTATGACCACCCAATATGCCATGCATATATAGCAGCTGTTGCAAATTCATTCAGTCAAATAGCTTAGAGACGATAAACATATCTAGGAGTATTTTTGAGCCAGATTATCTGCCACGCGAAGTAGCTGACGCACGAAGAACGCATGAACTTTGCGTTGATACGATTTAATTTCTCAAAAAACTTCATAATGTAGTGGATGGACCGCGTACGACCCGAAACATCACGGTCTAGTGAAACCTTACCAACCTAGTTGACATATTCTTGCAACTTTGATAAAATGATCTTCTTCATGTTGTCCAGATTAACCCGGTTCAATGCTTACGTGCTTTAAATAAATATTCTCCGGGTACATGGAACCGGACTGAGGTGCGAAATGAAAACACTAATGGACATGAGACCCAGAGTATGTCCCGCAAAAGTCGCAACTGATCTTGCAGAGCCATAAGCGACATCGATATGCAAAGTTGGCCGGAGAGTTGAAGGACCCCATTGTTGAGTACATAGACAAGCCATGCATGTATGGGGCATTACGGGTGCGCATGAGGTAACAAAAAGTAGACGAACAAGCGCGACAGTTAGCATCAGGCGGACGGCAGGCTAACTTATCTTCCAGGGTCTGTCATGAGAGGCTCGCTGGAGTGAGCTTCCCCAGTATTGTCCATTTAATCGATTTAGGTTAGTCAACTCGTCATCTTTATTTGGCGCTGCTGTTTTTAACTTCATTTGCGTTGTCGTTTGCACAGCCAGTCCCAATATCTGAAAGCATAAGTGCTAGGGATCAAACCCACAATAGTCACGCACTTATGTTTTGTTTGACCTTTTTTAATAGGTGAATAAACTCGTGCGTACCGATGGTAACTGTGAACTTGTGTTTTGATGGCATTGGTGGCCTGAACTTCTCACCTCTTCAACTGGTAGCCCTCTCGATTAGTCGTGTCAGGGAATAATTCTTTCTTATAATCACAGCACTGGGCGCCCTCAAAAGCTCACCAATGCAAAAGGGTGGGCAATCTATGGCGCGAATCACTGCCTCTTAGGGACACAACTGAACTGAACTCTTCTGCGTAAAACACCAACCAGTGACTTTATAGCTATTTTTCTCATCAAACAGTGGGCAGACAAGTGATTTCTCCAGATTACCACGGCATCTTCGATGACATGATGTTGAAAAACTCGCAAAATTGTTGCAGAAAGATGAGGAACAGTTGTTATATACCATTGTATGTAATAACGAATATGCTCAAGGAACAACAAACGGATCTATCGTTCTCGGCTTCTGTTTTGCCTTTTGAAGATGAGGGCTTTCATGAAGTAGTGCATCTTGCTTCCACCACAAACCAAATAAACCCACAGAACCATTGAATGTAACGGATGTCGTTGAAGCGGTGACCTGCTAGCCATCGGCCAGTCAGCCTTGCTAATATTCTGTGTAAGATAGTGCAGCGCTTGGTAGGGCGCGCTGTTGTAACAGCACGCAGTGTGCCACCATTTTGTCTGATCAAGTATGCTCCCTTTCGCTTCCTTTCAAATCCTCGAACAGACGGGCTGGCCACGTCTGTGCACCGGGCTGATAAAGATGACCAACCAGAGCCTGAGGTCGGTGGTCAGTGAACGTGAGGCCACTTTTGATTGGCGGTTTATTTCTGGATCGTGAGACCCGCTGGACATATGGACAAGGACACAATATGAATCGGATCTCAATCAGTATCTGTGTTGTGTAAATATGCGTCTATGGTTGACTTGTTGCCCTTCCCTTTTGTAAGGTAGACCTTGGTGTGATTCGACCGCGAACGTTGGACACCGTGCGTGCTGTTACATGCGATTGGCTCATTGAGATATTACAATATCCTCAGCCACTCCTTATCAGACCATCTTCTCTCTTCCACCCAACATGGTTCTTCGCTGGACTGCATAGTAGACGATATCGTGAGAAACTACTGAAATACTCACTTACTGTTGGCGCCGGAGCAACACGGCTTCAGAAACGGTCACTCATGCACGACCAACCTACTGATTGCCGCTGACTAGTGGAAAAGAGCAACTGAAGAACGCCTCCCGTTTGATGCTATGTTTTTAGACTTTACGAAGGTTCTGATAAAGTTGATCACAGTATCCCACTGGGCAAATTGGGTGATATGGGCTTATGCAGTGAGGTTTGCTTTTGGCTCAAACAGTTAATGGCAAGCTATCCAGGCCGTTCGACGCTACAACTGGTGTACTACGAAGCTCTATACTGGGTCCCTCATTATTCTTAGTCTATGTTAACGATTTCTCAGGCGTGAGTAACTCCCTCGTTGTGATGTATGCTGACGATACGAAACTATGGCGCGTCTTACGCAGCGTCGAAGACGCAGAAGACTTTCGAAGATACCCAGATGCCTTGCATCTATGGTCCGTGGAAAATCGACTGTCCTTCAACACGTCCAGGTCAAAGACTGTACGTTCGTCACCACAACATTAGAACATATTACATCGGTGGTGCTGTCCTAGCCACTGGCCACCAGCAGCGCGACATAGGTACCGGCGTTACATCAGACCTCTCCCCAAGTACTAACACTATGCAGTTGGTAAAGAGAGCTAGCGGCAGGTTGCTATGCTTATTAAGATCCTTAGGAATTTCCCAGTCGACAGATTCTCACTTATCTACAGCACACTGGTGAGGCCACTGCTGGAAGCCGACATTCTGGCGTGTGCGCCGTACTGGAAGAAAGACGTCACTGCTCTAGAGGCAATTCAGAGACGGGCCACCAAACGGGTTGAAGGTCTATTTTCCTTGTCGTATGAAGACCGTCTCTCGACAATGGAACTATTCCTCCTAGCTTACAGGCGTCTGAGGAGTGATCTTATATTAACATACAAAATCTTATGCTCTCCGAGTCACCCCAAAGAAAATCATTCTACACTCGCCGATACGGTGTCTCAGGGGCCATAAGTACAAGATCTCTATACCACGTAGTAGCCTTGTATGCAGACGGCATAGTATTGCTGTCCGAGTCTGTTCGACATGGAAACCACTTCCGGCGACGATTGTCATGGCAACGTTAGTCGATGCATTCAAAAAACAAATGGATGACTGCGTCACCCCAAGATGACCGTTGACAGTCGGACACGTATAGCCTCATGTAACTTCATTGTTGTCATTTCCTTCTTCTCCCATCTTTTCTCATTTTCCCCTACTTCCGTTGGGTACTTTTCTTTTTCTACAGCTATACAACAAAACGACACAACCTCCCTAGGCGCCAAACTGCTGCTAGCTGCTTCAACCCACGACACACCTCACATACTTCCACCATTTCAGAAGTTCCCGTGATCGGTGCGGATGGATAACAACCAAACCGAGATAGAATCTGTTGTGGAACTACAAACTCCGTACTAATGAACCTTACCGGAATATCTCGAGGCGGGGATACTACACACGTTTTGTACTTCCAACTCCGCAAGAAACCAGTGCAACCAGTGAGAATGTTGCGTGCGAGTCTCGAGTTGAAATGCTTGACTTGTATCCACTTGAACTTCGAAGACCCCGCGGTGATTCGATCTTCACACACTTCTTCCTTAGAGTAGGCTTCCTTGTGCAACTCTTCAGTGTAGTGAATGATGATTGCCGGCGAGAATATTATAGGAAGTTTTTCAAACTTCGTGCTCCGACCTTCCCAAGGCAACATTTCTTTTTTTGTAGGATCATTAATCATTGAAACAACTTTGCTTCTTAAGTAGATAGCAACGCTTCTCAAGAAAGCTTCAAATAATTGCCTGATTCTTACTTGCTTAGCACATGTTTATGCGATTAATCTTACTTTGTCCTTAGTTTACTGTAATCCCCAAGGGCGATGCTGCATCGTATTTTTAATAATAGCCTTCCAGCTCAACATACGCCCGCTTGATGCTGTTCAAGAAAACCGACTGGATCCGGTTACCCTGACCTACTGCCTATCGCTGGATCGCTTGTAGGGCATCTTTTGAACTGCCGCCAAAAGTGAGAAGTACAGCGGTACTGTTCCCAGCGCAAATGTGATTGAGTAAGCTCGAAATTGCACGTCTTAATGGAAATACTTTTCGGGTCGATAGTCGACGTGTATAAAGGTTAGCGCTACGTGTGCGTTGATGAAATTAGCGCCGCTCGGGCGTCTTGGTCACCGACTAGTTTCCTCAAGTGTTCACATATACGCTTGTACTTGTCCTAAAACCTGTGTCAAACAGTGCTCCATCGAGTTTAGTTCTAGATCACGCTTTCCAAATCAAAATATGGTTGTAAGTAAGGCTGCAGAAGTCACACTAGATAACATGCGTTCGCGTGTTCAACAACAGGTATACTCATGTACTTCATTTGTTGATATCATTATGTATTCAATTATTTAGGGTGATATCGTTCGAGCTCTTAAAAGCAGCAACGCGCCTGAGACTGAGTTAAAAATGGCTTTGGCTGAACTGAAAGCGCGGAAGAAGCTTTTGGAAGAAAAAGCAAGTTAGACTATATCGTAACGTAATCGTCGCCAGGAGATTGAGCTACTGCCACCGGTAGCTTCATTTGACCGTGGAAAGCTGGAAGATTTGCTGAAACAAAAGTTCTTTTACGATCAATCATTCGCAATTTATGGAGGTAAGTTTTGTCCACATCGTTTGGCCTTAAACTACTACCACTTAAACTGCTTGGCCCGCTGAATTTGCATTTTGGTCTCACTCATTCCACATATGTGTAGTGTATACATACTGTCACACATTTTGATTCATGCTATTTCATGCTGCATTTGCTACGTCACATTTATACAGTCGCGTGGTTGGCTGCAGTCTGGCATACCTTGTCAAGTATCTCCATGTATTTAGAAACCTGACGATACCCACCTGGCTTACGCCAAAGTGTGTCACAATAAGCGTTCTTTGCCTAAGCTCAGCGATGTGTACTCGGGTTCGAGGCTGGAAGACCGTGTCATCCGGATCCAGCCAGTTTATCTATCTCGATATCCAGCTGGCTCCTGTTAACTTGAATGGCATTCATCAAATCATCATCATCATCAT
>JTDE01021474.1:35955-59789 GCA_014338405.1 Paragonimus skrjabini miyazakii | reverse complement strand
ACTGGTACGTTTTCCGGAAGAAGATGCCAACTTCCTTCCAACCCCCAACCTGGAGGACCAGGAGACTGGTTTGTCAGACCTCTACCTATTGGCCTGCCTGACATGAATGACTCTATCGGTGTGTTGGCCACACCGTCCAGTTTAGCCCAATAGGTCATAGAGATGCGCAAGCCGTCACACCGCGTCAAGGTCCAGTCTCGTTGTGACGGATTCATCAAAAGCAGCATATCATTGCTCTTGGGGATTACATCAAGTACCGGGAACAGTGGTTTACTAATCTAACTAAGTCTTAAATAAGTGGGAATCTAATAACGCTTGGAGATGATCCCTAAAAGGGCAACTGACGACGTCTAATGGTAGGTCATTTCAATGACTGATAACCCTGTCAGAAGGGACCTACTGTCTAAGGAATGTTCGAGTTCATTGCTCGTAGAGATTCGTGTTATGACCTCTACGACTGTTACCATCTACTAAGGTAAAGAATTGTTGCACGAGTTCTTCGTTAAAGGGAAAGTGTGTATGGATAAACTCACTGCGACGTCCTCGAAACTCAGGTGAGAAAATATCAAGAATTTCAAGACAAGACGTATAGGAAAAGTGTTGCGAGCCATTTGATGACTACTCGCTGAACACTTTCAACGGTACGTCTTTTCCTGGGCCGGTACACACGATTCGGTTGGCATACTCAACCACTGGTCTTATATAGACTCCATAAGAGATCTGAAAAGTATGCCTGTTTATGCGGAGAACGACTTTTTTTTTATCACTCCAGGGGTTGCATTTACGGTTTTAGCGGTCATTTGGTGGTGATAGGAGAAGACTAAACCGGACGACAACCGAACCTCTGGCTCGTTTTTCAAGCCAGTTTTTGACATCTGTACTGCAGTCTGTGCACTGTATATGAAGACCAAGTTCCGAGGATCGCCCCTGAGTGACGTGTGCACATTTGTTGTCGTTTAGAGGGAGACTTCAATTATCTGACCGGTACTTGACACGGTTAGGTTCAGTCTGTAATACATTGGGATTGCAAGCATTCCAGATTTTTAAGTCGTTAGCATAAGGGAAATCCTACGACAAAAAGGTCTGGAAGGTCGTTGACATATATCAGAATTAGCATTGGAGCAAATACGGATCCTGGAGGAACTTCGAACAGCATCGGTGAAGGAGACGAAGGACCCGATCCGTTTGTTCTCCAAAAGTTTTATTGCTAAAGAGAGGTGATCCAACGCAGAATTTCTCCTTAGATGCCATAACCTTTCAGTGTGTGCATGAGGGCCGTGTGGAACACGGTGTGGTCATTTTCTTTGGCCTCTGTCAAGCTATCCATGAAGATTAACGTAATAGTTACGCTTAACCGGTCGACAAGGAAGCGATGTTGAACAAAAGAGAAAAGGTTATTTGAGAAGTAATGCTTCAAGATAGCACGTTTTGGATGAAGCTGCATTATCTTACACGGGAAACTAATGGGGACCAAGCTAACTGATTTACCTTTGGGGGCAGTCATTCATGTACTGTTATGTCCTCTAAGTGTCCTTCAGAAAGTGTTCCGTGCTTAATATATTTCGGACCATTAGCTAGTACTGGAGAGTTCGATTTGTTCACGACCCTGTCTCGAACTTACTGTTTCCGTTTTCTGATTTTAGGCCGTTAGTAACTACGACGCGTAAAATTAAAACTGGCTTCCTTAAACGCTGCTGCCATGTTTTACGAGCAGGCTACACACTCCTCATATTTCTGGAGGGATTTCATAATAGAACTCATTTCTGGACGGGAAGTGGGTTGAGAGAATTATTATCGTTTTGCTCTCTTTTTCACCTGTATCCCCTCGCCCTCCGCTCCAGGAAACAAAAGACTCACTTGTGATCAAGCTTCTGAATCGTCACAAGGCACCCGGCTCAGACAAACTCTCTCTTGCCCTTTTTGTAGTTGGAGGTACAGCCTTAGTGAAAGAGCTGACGGCTTTACTCCAGAAACTGTGGATCAATGAAGTTCCAAATGACTGAGGTTTGACTAACATCATCCTCATTGTTCAATGCACGTAAGGTCACCGCATTGCTGAACCAAGTCTTTAGTTCCAATTACGAACACTTATCAAAGGTACAGACATGTACACCTTAAGTCGACAATGTTCAGCTGCCGAAAACCGATACAATCTATTTAATGCGGGTCGCCTTCAACAGTGGATGTTTCCTGTTCTGAACGCTACTTTTAGACGGCTACTTGCAGAAGTCACATGAATAATCAAACTCCCGAAAACATTCGATCCACCATATCAGATATTATTCAGATAATCTCAACTTTGCTTGCAGCCATTGTACTTCGATGATAGTGCGGAACGCGCGAACAACTTATCCGTCAGGAGCAAGCGGGGTTTCGCTCTGGCCGTGACTGCACCGACCCCATCTTTCCACCTTATTGATTGATAGAATTCCACCATTCATGTAGAAGACCGACAGTTAACTTTTAGGTATTAGAGGGGCCTTCGATAACATTGACAGGGTTGCAGTCTTAGACTGCTTAGTGAAGTGAGACGTGGCTGAGAAATATGTGAACATCTTGAAAGCAATTTACTATCAAGTTTTAAGCTGATTTAGATATATGGCAGCGTATCGCCGACCTTCAACGTCTCGAGTGAAGTGCGACATGGCTGTTCGACCTATGTCCAATCTGGCAGTAGATGGGATCTTAGGGTGTGCCGTAACAGCCTACAAATATGACAGTATGAAATTATTCCCAGGCGTTCAACTTCAAGACATGCAGTGTGCAGAATACATAGTCCTAATCTGCGAGGGTCCATAGGAAGCTCAATACATCTTAGGCAGACTAGAGACTTCAGTTCGTCAGTTTGACATGACCTTTGGACCTTCTAAATGGAACGTGTTGTTGCCGGATTGGCGGGACTCTGCACCTGCTCTCATTGTTGGTAGTGAACCGTTGGAGGTGTTGGGGAAGTTTATCTTCCTTGGGAGCTGTATCGGCGCTGATGGAGTGTCTGATGTACTCACAACTTGTCTGTCAAGGGTTCGTGAGACGTTTGTCAACCTACGTCACCTGTGGCGTCAACATGATCTCAGTCAATCCGTAAAAGGCCAGGTGTTTAGTGTAGCCGTAGGGACAGCCTTTTTGTATGGCGATGAAATTCGATCCATCTGCGCGGAGGATGCCCACACTATCCGTTTTCGACCATCGGCGTATCCGAAACATTAACGGCGTGTAGTGGGAACACCTTGTCAGCAATGACGAAGTTCGCGGACGTATCTTCGGAACGGATAGACTGCGTCTACCCCTGAGCATGCTGATCTCGTCTCATGGGTTTCGTTGACTTAGCCACATTCTGCGAATGACGACTCATCGCCTGCCACATTGTGCCTTGTTGGTGAGTGGTGGGTTAGGTTGAGAGGGGCAGTCTGGTGATCGGCGCATGCTTTTGGTTCGGGGTATGAAGGCACTCAGTGAAGCTTGCTTCAGTAGGGTATTTCCGGCTTCTTGGTTGGGGTCCGACGGAAACGAACACCTTTGGTTGAGGATGTTGTCTCATAAGATGAAGAACAGAGGTAAGTGACACTTATATTGCGAACCTCTGTGTGCACCGGTGTATTTTTTAAAGCGCTTTTACATCTTTTTTAATTTCCCTCTTCACAATTCCTTTTTTTCCATTGGAGCACGTTTGTCACCCGTGTGGTTTTTCACGTGTTATATGTGTATACATACGTATAATCTTTGGATAGTTTGCTGTGTTCCAGTTCCATGTGTTACAATATTTAGTCTGGTTTATTCCATTTTATCTTTCGAGGCTTTATTTCAAACCTATTTACGATTCTCAGGTTTCGTGATAGTTACATTCGAACATCGGTTTCTTCATTCGGTATCATCCTAACAATGGAGTGTCTAAAGTTCCCGGTACACTTACCGTTAACTTGATTGATAATCGCTAGCTGCGTTTGAGTTTCGTTTTGGGCTGTGGGGTTTCTAAAATAACAAGTTAGTCATGAATTTACGGAAGTTTAAGACCGCAAGCGTTAGGGTGCCGATAGTGGCTACTATTTGCCATTGTGTTGCACTTTGTATCTGATAAGTATGTTGACTTGCAAGATGAGCGTATTTTTATAATTCACACTTTATGTGATAGTAGACTGCTGACTTGGTTATATTATTATATGTCAATGACATTGAATGCGAGGAGCCAGGTTGTTGAAGTTAAGCGTTCATTTGTATAATTCTAGGTAATTTTTATTTCACCAGACTGTCGATGCAGGTTGTTTGACCGGTTGCCCTACTGCATCAACTTGGGCTTGTCGTCTACTGGTTTTACTTTGACGATCATAGTCTTAGTTATTTCTTCGGTATGTTTCACAGTATGACCTGCTGGTCTACAAACTTACTTTTCGTTGGACCTGTGTAGTTGAGCAAGTTTTGTTGTTTTGTTGCAAGGTCAAATTTATACGACCCTTTAAGCCATCGTGGTATGTCTTCCATATGTGATGACGAGGGTGAGGCGTGTTCAGTCGCTCAGTTTTTATGGTTTCACAGACGGATTTTGTGACCATATGCCTGGGATTTCAAATATTCGACCTGGTTTGTGGTGGCTAATAAATGAATTAGTAGATGGAGATAAATACAGTTGGTCGTGTTAGTTTCCTAAGCCGGGGTCTTCGTGGCTGAAGACAAAGGATATGGCGACTCGTGTAGTAGCGTGAACGTGGTTGCTGTTCAGCTGTCTTCGATGAATAAGGTACGGTTGGTGAACTGAGACAATGAATGCCACATGAAAATTGTCCTGCAGCTGGATCATTTACTTGCAAAACGCAGGCATTTTGATGTTTTTTGTTTGTATTTTGACGTAGGGGTTCCACTAAACCGGTTGCACCTCTTTCCTTCATTTTGTCTTTAAACCATAGTTTGTTCCTCTTATGGTTGTGTATCAGTCAAACATTAAAGTGCCGGTGGTGACGGGTTTTCTGTAGTATATATTGAACAGTATGTTGTCGCCCTTACTTTTAGGTGTCCAAGGGCTTTACGATTATGGGCCAATGGGTTGTGCAATGAAAGCAAACCTCCTATCGGCTTGGCGTCAGCATTTCGTGCTAGAAGACCAATTGTTGGAGGTCGATTGTTCCATGCTTACTCCGGCTGCGGTGTTACAAGCATCAGGTCACGTGGAAAGATTTACCGATTTGATGGTCAAAGATACAAAAAATGGAGATTGTTTCCGGGCCGATCATTTGGTAAAGTCAAATCTGGAGGCCAAACAAAAACACAAAAAGACATCGGAAACAGAAAAAGTAGAAATCCAAAGACTGTTAACACAAGTGCGCTTCAGTTATTCTTTCAGTTGCGTTTGTTACGCCTGTTTGTTTATGATTGCGTTGCTTAGCTCGTGCCATATTTTCAAGGAATTTTATTTGTCTGATTTTGTTCTTCCAGCTCGTGATGATTTGTATTCAGGGACAAACCTACAAAATGATGGATAAACGTGTTGATTTTGGTAACGTTTCACTTCTTAAAAACAAATGATCTAGTTGCTAAATTAGTGGACTCGTTTCACATCATCATCATCATCATCATCATCATCATCATAGACAGCAATACATCAGTGATTTACACTGATGCTTAACTGCCACAACGGTGGACGTTACTGATTGAAGTGCCGCGGTCGTATGCATACATTTTGAGCACGGCGCGCTGAACCACCTCCTCGTGGTGTCGACTGAGCGGTCTTGGTGCAAACCTTGACTGGCTAAGAGTTCAGCAGCACCTTCGTGCAGGCAACCACCAGTACACAGGATAGACAGGCGGAGTACACCTGTTCAGAATGTGGCCAGATTTGCAAATCGAATGCTGGCTTGTCGGCGCATACTCGTATGCATCGACGCAGGAATGGTCCACAGCAGGAAGTGAAGACCCAACCTGCCACAATCTGTGACTGTGCCAACTGTGACCGCAGGTTTCCCACCAAAATTGGTCTCATCCAACGCGGAACGCATGTCCATGAAAACCGCCGGATTCAGTTGGTCTCAGCAAGAATCGGCTTCTCTTATCAGATGTGCCGATGCACTGGCTCCTTCGTGCCCTACTCGGCGCGAACTTCATCATCGGCTCCTGTCACATTTCCCAGGTCGTACTTTGGAGAGCATTCGGACTCGTCTCTATGCGCTGAACTAGCAGAGGTATACTGTCCCCGCTGCCTACCCAACCACCGTCTCACAGACTTACACGACATCGGATATTGGGTCCCAAGCTGCTGATCGCTCTGAGTGGTTTGCTTGTTTGATCCAAACAGCGATTACCCATCTGGAGTCGAATAACGAGGCTTTCCTACACAGTGATGAACTACTAGCTATTGCCCGCGGTCTTCAGGCAGGCATTTTCACAGTGATACAGGCTAAATCACTGCTGAACATGCACGCTTCATTAGCTTTTCCGTACACCTGGCGACTTGTCACTCGACGACGTAGTCGTGTTAACGTGGGAACCCACGTGACTACGAAGCAGATAAGAAGGGCTAATCATGCAGCGATCCAAACGCTGTACCGCCAACGTAAGAAAGACGTTTCGTTTGCAGTTTTTTCTGGCAACTAAAGAATTGTTTGTAAGATGAACCTTTGCCTCCTGGATAATTCCAACGAATACTCTTCCGAGGTACTATCGGATCATCCGCACGTTGATGAGCGACCACCTCGCACGATTCTGTCTCCGGACTGGTCTTTGGTCGACCCGATCAGTGGAGAAGTATCACGCACCCTGAAGCACATGGGAAACACCGCTCCAGATTTGGACAAATTGTTGCCCAAACATTTGAAGTGCACAACTGCTGATGCCTTGGCCGGATACTTTCCCTTTTCCTGCTAACCCAGGGTTGTTCAATTCACTTTTGCGCTCTCGCATCACGCTTGTATCCAAAGTGAACAGTCCTTCATCTCCCACCGGGCTCAGACCTATCGCCATATCTTCAACGTTTATACGTTGTTCCCACATGATATTGGCCGATCGTTGGAATACGCACTTGCAACTGCCTGCTCTCCAGTTTGCATTCCTACACCGTGACGGTTGCCTCGAGGCGACCTCCCTGTTTCATGCGCTGCTTCGGAACTCATGTATCACATCTCAAGTCTGTGCGGCTTTTATCGACGTGTCCCAAGCGTTCGATTCTAACTCACAAGATTCTATTATCAGATCGGCCCCAGCTTTCGGTGCTCCTCCACTCCTAACGCATTACATTGTCGACTCCTACCGGAATGCTTCCGCAACGCTCAATGGCTCGTTCTCTGATCCCAGCGTGGTGTTCGCCAGGGTGACCCACTGTCCCCGCTTCTATTCATCATGGCAATGGATGAGGTGCTGGCACTATCTTGACCGAAGCCTAGCTACCAGTTCCACGATACACTGGTAAGCGGGTTCGCCTATGCTGACGATCTGATCCTTCTAGCTGGGAATCCTACGCGTCTCTTCGAGAAGCTTGCAGCCGCCGCTAGTGTCCTGGAACTATCCGGACTGAAGATCAACACACAGAAGACTAAGCTCATGGTCATCCGCGGTGACCATGAACATAATTCAACCGCCATCTCTGATGAGTCTATCCACTTCGGCTCGGGCATTATCCATTCACTAGACGCCTCCGACACAGTGACCTGTCTGGGTATCCCGTTTTCCTGAAAAGGTAAAGCATTCACTAATCACTGTCTGCAACTTCGTGCGATGCTGGATAAAACTACCAAAGCGCCCTTGAAGCCACACCAACGTCTTGCACTCATGAAACAGCATCTTATCCCGTTAGTGTTGAGTCGAGTCAACCGTAACACGCTGAAAGCCACGGATTGTACGTTTAGCCAGTTTGTTCGACAGTGGCTCCGTCTTCTTAAAGACACACCAATCAGCTACATCCATACCCCAATTCGTTTGGGCGGTTCGGGCATCCCGAGTTTGTCTACCACTGTTCCGATCTCGAGTGGAGAGACTTCTCTCCAGTGAATGTTCAGTTCTGCGGAATGTAGTCAAAGATAACTCGTTTGGCTCCATCTTGAAGAAATTGAACGTCCCTGTGCGCGTTCAGGGTGTAATGGTGACGAACAAGGAAGAAGCCAGTGCGGCGTGGATGGATAAGCTCTACCATTCGCTAGACGGCCGTGGTCTTCAGGAAGTCACGCTCTCCACTTTCGAATCGTTGGCTGTTTAACCCAGATCGCATCTTCCCCAGAATCTTTATTCGTGCCATCGAGCTCAGATGTAGTCTGTTGCGGACTAAAGTCCGAAATTCACGAAGTGGCTGAAGTGACCACTCGGTTCTCTGCCGTGGCAACTGCGGTCAACCGGAAAGCCTTGCTCATATTCTACAATCATGCTGGATCACCCATGACGTGCGTTGTGCTCGCCATAGACCTGGCGAAACGACTGCGCAACTCGGGCTATACAGTCTTCGAGGAGTTGCGAGTACCAACGGCAAGCTCGTTTATCAAACCCGATGTGTTCGTGGTTCGTGACGGCACTACTGTAGTTCTTGACGTCAGTACAGTGAATGACTACCGAAGCTAATTTGCCTGGACAGACAAGATTGTGAAGTACAGGACCGACTCTCATAATACCGCTATCCAATCGGTCCTCCATACTATGGGCTGTGATGTGAACTCTGTTTCTCATTCGCCTATGATCATCTCTTTTCATGGTATTATATTTCCCTCTTCAAGTAGCGCTATTCTTCGACTGGGACTTCCCTCCTACGCAGTCACGGATTTATATCTACTGACTGTTCTAGGTTCCCTAAAAACGTACGACACATTTATGCGGGGAACCTGGCGTTAACTGTTGCCACCTCTCTGACAGTTGTCTCACTATGAAGGACATCTTTCTGTCCCGATGCGTGAGCCTTGACTGTGATAGCACTTGAAGAGCTTTAGATTTTATGCGACTGATCGTTTGTCTTATTTTCTTTTTCTAATTATTTTTGCGTGTATCTTTTTTTCCTGTTCTAGAACTTGTTTGTTACATACAGCACAGATAAATTTTCATTTGATGATTGGACTATTAGCGCTCGGTATTCTTGTGAGGGAACTTGTCAACTGTTCACTGTTGCTAACTATGCATTGTCTCACATTTGACAGATAGCTTGTTTTCACTTTCACCTTTTTACTTATTTGCTGCTTAAATTTGGTATCACCGTTTGTTCTTCCCTTGAACGAGGATGCATATATTGCTCTTTAGAATAAACGATATAGTGTGAGGCATGGAATGAACACTTCAACTCGACTAGTGCGGTGGTATGCCGAGTGAAATCGGTTGCAATTGCAGACTGAAGTGCACTTTTCTGGAAGAACTTAAGGGGCATGGTGATGTTTTCATACTCCACTTGATTCACGCCTATGTCGGTTATAATAGGCCTGTGAGCCAATGCTGGTTAGTTGAATGTACCTAGAATCAATAGCCACATCTAGGATTATTGTGAGCCGTCGAGCTTATTTACGACATGGATGACTGGAGACGGATCATTTCAGAAGCCACAGTAAATGAATGCAATTGTCTATTTGCCATCAACTCGCGTGTATCTTGAGTTCTCTGTCGACTTCCAGTATTTCTCAGTATGATTATAAACAGTTATGGTTGTGGTGCTTTCTAGCAATTTGCAAATTTAACATACCCCATGTTTTGCTGTTACAGTTGGACAATTTGAGCAGCGATGAACTTAATGCCATCATTCGTCGTTACGATATGAGGTCACCGATAACTGGCAATGAACTGTCCGAACCTCAACAGTTCAACCTTATGTTCGAAACCATGATCGGACCGACCGGTCAGTACAAAGGGTGAGTTATACTTCAGGAGTCTTTGGTTATTTTTAGCTAGTTTATTTTTTATCACAACTTGTTTAAATACCCTTTCAGAATATCGAATTGGTTCCTCTCCATTGCATCATAAAAGTGTGTGCTGTTATGTGAGTATCTCGGACAAATCTAGTTTGAATATTGACAGATTGCTCAACCCTAGATAATAGTAGTTACATTAGCATTGGTTCAACTTAACAATCATGAGTGTTTGTCGGCGTCGTTACCTCAAACTCACTGTTGATCACCTTTTCATGGCCTGGATGGCACTCGGAGTAAGCATTGTTTTATCAGAGAATAGTGATTAATGATTGTGTCTATCTGGATTTAAAAGAATGGTCTTACTCTATTTGTTTGGCTTGCACATATACGAATCACAATAGCAGTCACGATTCTCTCCTCATTACTTGTTTACATAGTTGATTCTCATTTCCACTAGCAATGGAAAGTGCGTAATGGTTTCACTCCTCGTTTTATGTTTCTGGGCCAGTTGTTGACACATGTAATTTACGGTGTCGACGCAGCGCTTACCGTGCTCTATTGCAGTTGCAGAAGGGTTTACAAATAGTGATAGCATTTAGTTCCACATAGCTAGGAACGGACGCGGAAATTATTTGATTATAAATTGACTCGAGCGTAGACAACCCGGAAAATTTGTAATGGGGTTGAGAACAAAATCGGTTCGAAGTAGTCCACTTATCTTTAAAGTGTGATGGTTTATATAGTTACCATTGAACCGGGGTGATTCTTACTGAGTGACTAAGTGATGTTCGCATGACACACGTGTTCAGAGAGTAGATATTTGCGAAATAAGCAGCATAAACAGACGGTGAATAGCGGTTGAATTTGTGGTGTTTCTCATCAGGAGTGGTTCTGGAACGAGAATCACTCTGTTAAGACTGTTAACAATGGCAAGTGAAACTTTAGAGCAGTGAAGCGTGTTTGCCTGAACACTTAGTGATCAGTGTTGTTTGGAAGATACCGGAGAAGAATGTAGGGCGTTTATCATCGTTGTGGAGTGCAGCACACTGGGGTTGATAGAGGAACGGTGGATTCTTGGACGATGTCGTAATCACTGTGAGCAGCCTCCGTTTTTCATATTTAAGTTTTTGTTTTCACGCATTCGACCGATCAGGATATATTTTTTCACTTCCAAGCATTATACATTACGGTCCGGACCATGAAGCTTGCAGATGTAATCAGTTAGCGTTACAACGGACGCGTGCCAAATAAATAATTGATATTTATCAATTTGAGTATCGCTGCGCACATGCCATCGATTTCCTAATTAGCAGTAGATTAGGCGAAAATAACAACACCTAATGAGCAGGCATTAATTACAAATGGCTACTAGACAACAGCGTTTGTATTGTTGCCAGTTTGCATTCTGCAGCTGTTAGATTAGTGAAAAATGTGGCTAGGTGATGGTTAATTTTAAGAAAAATAAAAACTAGATTTAGGTACATAGTATCTAATTCAACAGATATTAACTCTAACGAATTATTTTTTTGTTTTTCATTCTCAATTAAACTTGCTGGGGTCCCGTGGATTCTTCACACTTCAGCCTCTGTTTTTCATGTGGTCGGGCGTGTTGTTAAGTTTCAGGGAATCCACGTACCTGATGAATGGCGACAACCACATAATCCGCCTTGTGTTTCTCACAGATTTTGTCCAGTCAACATATACTGTTTGTGTGCTGATTTAGTTTGTAATGTTTTTATTTGTTTTGTTGTCTAGGTAGTCAGGTCTGTCCACTTGTATTACTCACTCGAGCAACAATTAGATTCAACTGTCATGATCGAGCACAATACCTTTCGTTTATAGTTCAGTAAAAAACCGTAAACCTACAAAGTGCACAGTCAGATATACTTTGAGGTTAAGCGGACGTTGAATGAGGAATGAGTTTTCAAATTTGTGGAAATAATATACAACATGGTTTTTCTATATTAAATCGGACGCGAAGGTGACACAGAAATACCCCAAGGGTGAACTGAAACACTTTTTTTGTTAAAGGTACGTAAGTATCAATGCTGAAGACAAGAGACATGAAGTGAGATGCCTATATTTAGAACAATTAATTTGTTCATCAAAGAAGCGTCCTCTCGTGGTCTCATCGTCAAACCAGTGTGTGGGTCAAAACATACAAGCTGATTTTCCTCACAGTTCAAGATACACCACATGTGATTTAGGCGTCTCATGATTGGACGTTGGTATGCTAAACTCCGTTAGTTATTGGCTGTAGAAGGCTGAAGCATAACCGAACTTTTGTGTGCATAATTCTGGACTACCTACTTGATTCTCGATTACGTTGGTCCTTACGAATCAGCTCTAGTGGGCTGTCATCGGTTGGGTTACCGGGACTTTATACATGACTGTTATTGATTCCGTAGGGTGTGATTGATGTCCGCTGAGTAAGCGAGGGTCGCATTTCTTCTCAGTTTTCTTAAGCAGGTTCTTAACCAGACCGGAAATTGCTCTCTTATCTTTTTGTATAATTGATTTTCTGTCCGTCTGATGTATTCAACTGCGCGGCATCAGACGGTTAGGTACACGGGCATGCTCTGGGTATGATCAAGCAGTCTATCCTTCAGGTAGAGGCGCATAAACAGGCAAATAGTAAACTGTGCGCACAGTATGGTCGCTGGAAAAGTTAACCGGAGTTTGTCGTATGACGCTTGGACAAACTTCCTACTGAATAGGGGTTGGTTGAAAGTAATTTCTTCGCTTTCACCATTTATTATCACCGTGTTGGAAACAGACTTGTCTGGTTAACTATTTTCCAATGGATGTTGACCCGATATTTCAGTTTGATGTATATTTCGTTGATTGAAAAAATTTTCCTTGTTTCACCATTCAGGCAGCGTTAAGAACTCTGGATGTATGCGATGTACAGCCGATAGTAGTAAGTATATCGTCTACATACCAGCGATAGAAGTGCACCTATCCCATGAACTTTTCGAGTTGTTCATTCTCCTGTTTTCTTAAGAAAATATCAAACCCTGCGGAGATTTCATGTCTCCCTTGTCTGTTTTCTAGTAATGTTAACTATTAAACTTTTAGCCTTGCTGCTTGAATGTAAGTGTTAACGTTCAATTTCTAAATATACTCGCAGATTTGAACAGTGGTTTCAATGGCAGATCATCTTAGACAGCAGTTGTTCACGGCGGTGTTTGACAATAAAACCATGGAAGGGAGACCAAGTCTTAGTTAAGAAGTACAAGGAAGAGATGTGGACTGGTTACTCAAAACCCCTATGTCTAATCTCAATCATTCAACGTCATGGTTAGTATTTTCGTGCTGAGACTGTCAACTTGAGCCGAAGTATGCGACACTATACTCACATACTTATTCGGCACGCTCTTGTGTATAAGCAATCAAAACTGTAGGTCGATCCACTATACTGGACGTACCTTTATAATCGAGGAAAACGACAATCTTTGGTCACCGGTACGTATGACGCTACCCCCATAATTTGGCGACGAGTGGGCGTTTCATTGGTACCTCCCCGCCTGGTACGAAACCTTGTCTGTTCTTCCCAAATGTTCGCCTCCCAAACTGTAGAGTGTTGGCGAAGTATAGTGGATGTAGAGTGGATGTAGAGTGGATGTAGAGTGTTGGCGAAGTATAGTGGATGCCAGAACTCTTGTTATGGTGACTCAACCTAATCTCTGTGGTTTTTATAAGAGTCTCTGATCCATTTTTTAATTGTGAGAGCCCAACCCAGAGGGAAGCTTTCTGCCGTTCACTGTGGTTGAAACAACTATATCATGGCCCTCAACAACCCCTCTCCATTTCTTTGAAAATTGCTGGCACGAGGTTATATGGGCCAGCAGCTCCTTTGGGAACGAAAGTACAATCACGAACTTTAGCTTTGGCAAGTAGTTCTAGACTCATCGACAAGGGCCTTACATTACAATGGTCTGATCTTCTAGATTTATCCTGAATGAATTTACCGTATGGTTTGCTGATCGTTACGGTGACAGACGGATGCCCTGAGCCAGTAGTACAGATGAGCTCGAAAACTGCCAGTGTTTCTTGAAGCAGAAGCGGTTTCCACTTCGTTGACCTCCTCAGTCAGTTAGGTATCAAAACCGGCGTTTTGACTGCTTCCCAACTTCTGACGGATATCCCTCTGCAGCTTGTGTAAACTGCTATGGGGAATATTCCGTGTAGCTTGCAAACCGCTGTACTGCATGCAAGACTGCGTGTTACCTGAATGGCTTAAGAGATTCGCGCGTAACACCTGCCCGTGCTTTACTCGTACGCGTACTTTAGGCTAATCAGGTGCTCGAAGACCATCATCACTTGAATAATAATATAGTGAGACCGCGAAATATGATGACTGACCATTCCGCTGCATAAGGTGAATGTGCATTTCGTGTACGATTACCTCAGTTTGTGAATTTTCATGTTTTCTGAATGTGGCTGTTCTTCCTGGTTTCTGTGATCGTTAACGAACCTCTCACGTCACTAAACACCAGTTCACTTATCTAGCCACTTTGTGGTGCTTATCTTTCCTGTGCATTGTTACTTTTAGCTATCTTCGTCCGGAAACCGCACAGGGTATCTTTGTAAACTTCCAGCGATTGCTTCAGTTCAATCAAGGTCGAATTCCTTTTGGTGCTGCTCAAATTGGTTCGGCGTTTCGGAATGAAATCAGTCCTCGCTCTGGCCTGATTCGTGTACGAGAATTTGCAATGGCTGAGATTGAATATTTTGTCGACCCGGATAACAAGCAACATCCGAAGTTTGAACAAGTGAAAGATGTAGAAATGAACTTCTACTCAGCTTGTGATCAAATGGATGGTCGACCAGCACGGAAAATGACTATTGGGGAGGCAGTGCAACAAGTGCGTACCAGCATTATAAATCTTCCCATGGTTTTTATTTTCCTGTTTTCAGTGTTTATTGGTGACCTCTTTTTGTGTACTTGTTTGAGTAAAAGTAGTTGCACCAGGATTGCACCGTGCACTGTGCGATGAACCGGTTTAGTTTCATCACTATGCTTTTTTAGAATTGTTTTAAATGCTGGTTCTGAAATGATGGAAATTCACTAGTAACTTCCATGAATTTGTCTTAGTTGCACCTCGTTGTCTAGTCAATCTACGTCACCGACAATTAATGCGCTGGTTGCAAACCATTGGGTCAATGTTTTTTCGTGGTTCTCAATACTCCCTTGATCATATTAGATAATGTTTCATAGGTTAAACCGTTGTTAACCGATGAAGTGAGTCTTTTAACTGCACTGTTTTACCAACCTTCACACCGAAGACAATGTGATTGAACCTCTGAAACATCCATGCACAGGCAGTAATGTTGACCTGTTCTACCTTGACGTGATGGTCACATCGACACATGGCGTTCATCCGGTAGGCTATGCTGACGAGTACTTCTATCCTACCAGTTGAAACCATCTCAACACATGTCAAAGAAGTAGTCAGACGAAGATCAGTTACAATCATCGTTGCATGTCGCACTACTGACTGCGTAAGGATACTTTGATAAAGGGTTGTGATCCTGCGCATATTTTTTACGATTGCAGCGCTGCTGTCTTTCGAATGAAGAAGAATGCTGTTAGAATAGACACCCTCAAACAATGAGTACTCCGATCGCCCAACTGTTGACCGTGATCGCCAGCGTATTATCCAATATGGCCAACTACTTTCCATTTAATTCAAAAGTCTGGTGTAGCCTTGAATACATCTACTGTGCACGGCACTAAACGGGATAAGACAGCAATGTTTTTCATTGCACCGTTGGACTCGGTGATCCCGTCGCAGCCATGTGAGAAATATTCAGTTGAGGTTCCTCAAGTCAACCCCCTTCCGCGACATAAACAATCAGGAAGTATCAGAACCTGTCGGGTTCCTGACGGTAATATAGTCTAAGCATTACTAACTTCCCGTTCTGTTTTGTCTACAATTTCTCTGTCTTTCCTGTATCTTCATTTATTTTCTAAAACCAAGACAGTTGATACTCCTGGACTCTTTCAGCGTCCACATTCCGACAGGTAGGTAGGCAAGCTGCTTCGCTGAGTATTCTCACAGTGACCAATTCCAAATGGTAGTGTGATGCGCCCTTATATTTATGACCAAGAGGATGTGCAGACAGATGATAGCAATCGACGCAGTGAACATCGGCGATGATCCACAATCTGATTTAATCAGTGAACTAGTGCATATCATTCGTTTGTTGTTGACCGGAGGAAGTTGAACATTTTGATGCACTTCGTATTTTTTGTTGAGTCTGTTGAGGTCAACGGCGCAACTATGTCAGTAAAATGGATGGGAAATACCTGCAACCTTATGGGTGTGAATAAGTAGAGGATTGAAGGACAACTGGGTAGCAGAAAATAAACTCAACCACTGCACAGCAAACCTGTAACACGCGCACATTGGCATGCAACAACCAACCGCTGGCAAATTTCTACGGTCGAGTCCTGCTTCACTTTACTAGAGTGGTTCCAATCACCAGATTTTTTAAAAGGTATAGCTCGGCTTTTTGAACGTGCTTGTCGAGCCTGCACCTAAGCTCATCAACTGACAACGTTTTCACGACAAACTTTTGTGTTTTATTCCAAGTCGGGTATAGCCGGACGTCGAATGGGTGTTATTTACAGGTCAAGCGAACCATGTGTCGTGACCTCAGTGAACCATCTTTAAAGGTTTGCATTTGGCCAGACAAATGCGTGTCTTTTAATATATGGTGTGGTTGATAAGGAACCCTATGTGCTCAAATTAAGAATCCACACAATGTCGACGATGCTCGTAGCTGTGTTCCATACAATGCGTCCTGTTTCTATACGACGATGAACAGAGCTCGATTACTTGTTGTGTGACCCTTCGTTACACTTTTTCAACACTTGATTCCATTTCTAGAGATGTCGGATATCCCATCACTATCCGACTGTCATCTTTTGTCTATATAGTGAATTTGCCTTAATTTTTATCTTCAGCACTTGCAGCTTTGAGTCGCACTCGTGCGTACTCTGCTTTGGGCTTTCGTTGGCCCGGACAGTGGTCCAGAAAGTGGCTAGGGTAATTGTCACAAGTCTATAGAGGAGGGAGAGAAGAAAAAAGGAAAGACATTGGAGACTCAGTAAAGTAAAGAAGACAATCCACCAACTCTGCGGATACATGCTAACCATTGATTGCGACAGTCATGTTAGAGTGTGTTCCCAACCGGGCTCAATGGGACTGCCAAAACTTTCATAGTCGGTGACCACATCATCCTCTGGTCACCGTGCAGTTCTTTCCAACCACCATCAGACACAGGACAGCACACAATGTGTCAGATGTACCATCGGCACACAAAATACATAACGCATCCGACAACGGTTGCGCGTTTTAATTGCCTCTGTTACCCATCGCAAACTGTCGTCTTTCTTAAGTACAAGCTGGCGGACTATCGCGTTGTGTACACAATCAGCCCATTGGATACAGGCTGACTAGCAGAGGCAACAGTGTTCGAGTTTCGAGAGTTTATACACATCTTCCGCACGTATGGGTCAGATCTCTGATCCTTAAAACAAACTGAGCACACGCTTTGTGAACCCTACCTGTAATCGACAAGTGAATGTCTTCCGGACGCCACGAGTGACGTACCGAGTGGACACCTCCTCAACGATATTGCATACTGATGAGATGATACTATCCAAGTGAATGTTGCAGTCGACAGTCTCGAGTGACCTGCTTGCAGTAACAAAAATAGGAACAATACCGACCGGTTCTTATAGCAACACCATATTATCTGTGTACGGTCTCTATTTTCTCCACGTGGTTCACTTTTCCGATACGATATACATTCAGAATTTACACTTCGCTTATCTTTGTGCGTTCTCATCCGTTAACTTAGCGTGAATGTGTTGCAATGTCAGATTACGCGTGGTTGACCTTTGAGTCGCTGGTGCGATCGAAGACGACGGTACGACCCTAGTCATATTTATATGGAATCCAGTGCCGTTGCGTTACTATAATTGACGGCTAATAAGTGTCGTCGGTTGTTCGTACTCTAGCCAGTCGGTTATCCCTGGTTCGAGTGATTGATTTCGTCAGATTGGCATGATCGGCCTAGCAATCAATACTCACCATCCTCCTTGACGGCATTCTGTGGCGGTGTCCCTGTGACAACCTGTGATGCGCAGCAGTCCCTCATTGACTTTATTTGTAACGCCTAAATGTCAATCTCGCATGACCACTTGTCTTGACGAGCATGTTTGCCATTCAGTATGGGTTATTATTCAGTATGATCCGGTGAATGACTCCGAATCGCCGGCGCTCCTAGTCATTGTAAAGTTCCCCAGATGCTAGGTGATCAAGATAGTGTCATTGCTTCAACTGGGTAAAAGACGATTTGTTCCTTGGTTCGTTCTAGCTTCGATCCAACGTTTTCACTACTTTGCGTGATAACTGACTATTACTTGATAGTGAGCGACTATATCCTATTTTGATTTTTAACCCGTTGTCTTAGTATTGTTGTAATTCCACAATACATTAACTTTCCTGCATATGTTCTTTTGTTGTTTGCAAGAGAATTGTAGCGAATGAGACGCTAGGCTACTTCATGGCCAGAATTCACTTGTTTCTACTATTGGTCGGAGTGGACCAGAACCGCCTACGCTTTCGGCAACATCTGTCCAACGAGATGGCTCACTACGCACGTGATTGTTGGGATGCCGAGTGCCAGACTAGCTACGGTTGGATTGAGTGTGTAGGCTGTGCGGATCGCAGTTGCTATGACTTGTTACAACACACCAAAGCAACAGCGACGCGATTAGTTGCAGAGAAACGCCTCTCAGAACCGGTAGGTAATTGTTTTCGTGCTGTTTAAACCATTTGCCTGTGTTCTTGTCTTGTACGTAACCCGTTTTGCGTACATTGCTTCTGTTCCACTTCCCAAAAAGTGGTTTTCTATATGTCTGTGTTTGCAGACTCGTTCATGTTCTGTTTTATAACCTTGTTTGTCTGAATATCGACTGAACCACTTCGCACGTTGTCGTCTCAGATGACAATTACGCAGTTACCTAATTTTTTTTTAATACAACCGTTTGATCTGTGTACCATAGCTTCCGTTGAGATAAAATAGAGTAATTCCGTTTTGTCGTTTTTTTTCCAGGACCGATATTACATTCGTTAAAAACACCAAGTGTTTAGATGTTTCATTTCACAGTTACTCAGATACATGTACGCCTGTTGGCTCATGATTGTGTGATTTGTTTACTGCTCATTTGAAATTGGCAGACAAATTCATTGCGTTAATCTAGGCCAGTACTGTCAAGCCTAAGAACGAAACCCTCGGTCGCACACTTTAGCCTGGGTTATAGCAACGAGATTGAACGTAACTCACATGTGAAATAGAGAGATGTACAGTAACAGACGGCGAAGCTTAGTGTATGGGCCGAAATCAGAACCACACTCTCCTGTTTCCTATAAGTGCGTATTAGCAATTTTCACGTCTCTCTCTTCTTCCTGCTTGGAAAAGAGTGCACATTCCGGTACACCGAAAGACGAATCCATCATTAGCAATCAAGCAAGTGACCGTACGAGTGGGCCTGTCTTATCAGCTTTTCGTTTACGACGAATGATCCTTTTGTAGTGCTTTCTGTACTGATGTGCATATTTTGTTATGTAATCTTTTTGGACATTTTTAAACTTACCTTACTGGGTAATCAAGCTGCCTTGAGTGCGTTTCTGGGTTCTTTTAACCGTCTTCCTAGTTCCATTTTTTTAATTCGACAATTGCATTCGCGATGGTTCTCGTAATTATGCCGACTATTCTAATCCTACGGTTGCTAGCTCAAGCCTCGACTACCCTCTTTGCTCCTGTCTAGGTGCATGCAACCCAGCAGTGTCCGCCACTCTACGTGTGATCTGTTACTCTACATGACCACAATCACTGTGGTGCAACAGTCGAACGCTAACCAACCGACTATCGTTTCTGGTTCTGATCTATGTTTAGCTGTACCAGTGTATGTAGTTCATGGCTGAATGATTCAATTAGACGGTTGTTTTCATAATGGTTCATTGGTTTACATTTTATCCACTTTTTTGGTTACATTTTTAGCGTTCCGTTCAAGTCTGTGAATGTTCACCGAACAAGCAGGCGATTGGAAAAGTGTTTCGAGCAGATACGAAAAAAATCGCTGATCATCTGGCTACACTCAGTTTAGACGAGGCTTGCGCGCTGAAATCCAAACTTGAACACAACGGGTACGTGTCTATTACCGACTCAAATAGTTTTACTGTGCTGGCCTTAGTGTGGCCCGATCCAGGGATTAATCATTTATCTTCGTCCTTACCTTATTGTGTTTAACAATAAATAATAATAACACGAATTTAACGGAGAGTGCGAACAAGCATGGCTCTGTTTCGTATAGCGATCATTGACTCTCGTCACCGTAAAACGTCCTCTAATTCACCGCGTGGTTTTTTGACATCAGTTTAAACTTATTCAATAAAGATATTATCAGTCACTGATGAGTAGTAGCGGATTTTGATTTTCATATAGATTGAACATCACCCACTGCGCCATTGACCTCACATTAGGCACGACCGAATTATCATGTGTGAACGGTCGTGCCTAATGTGAGGTCAGTGGTGCAGTGGTAAGCACGGTTGCCTCATGAACAGCGTGTCCGTGGTTCAACTCCCGGCAGTGGCGATGATATGCACTACTGTCGAGCTCTAATGAGAAAGAAACTCGAGTCTAGTGCTTCTTTTCGAAAGGGGCCGACTGGATAAGCTATGGGAATGTGACAGCTGCGATCAGTTGTGGGTGATGTTCAATCCATATTCCCAATCGTTCAGTGGGCGAGTGCAGTTTCTAAATCCTGGCAACCTTGGGCACTCCTGTTTAGGATTAGGCAATCGAATATGGTCTAATTCGAATGTAACCTAAATAGTAGCATGATGATGACCAGCGGTCTCATGCGCCTGCTTCTGACTGTTGTTAGATCCTCTTGTAGCTTCATGAGTGTATCTGTTTTTGACCCACTGTTTTTGTGGTTGTGTGGTAATTTGATACAACCCGGCGTTACTTTGAAGAGGGGACGTCCGGGTTCTATTGAAAGTTCCAACTTCTGCTCCTGACCGAAAAGTAGTGCAGCTGTTCGTGGTTGCTGGTAGCTTCCGTTCTATTTCAATAGCAAGCTTCCCATGTGTTTCCGTGAAAGCTGTCAAAATTATATTTTAACACCACACCGTCTCATCAGTTAACCCCTGTGACTCTCTGGATGTGATGCCGACCGTGACTACGCCACACTCCGGTGATGCCACCATTTTTTTACGAAAAACTGTCCGTTAGCCAGGCAAAACTTTTAATTTTGTACGCAGATCGACTTTCCAGGCTGACGTATAAAATTGACGCAAAACTTCCGCGTCAGGCACAACTGTTATCTGTGCTTCATAGTGGGGATTAGTGCATTGTGTAACCGTACGAATACGGATGTAGCAATGTGTGCATAGTAAATTAGCTATATGTGCTAACGTATATTCTCGTATTTCTTGTAAATACTGATAATGCATTAGATACTATGCTTGTTGCAATTCGTAGTTATCAGTTGCGAGGTCCGTGATATGCATGTTATCATCATCATCCGTTTCGTTAGTAGAATAATGAAATATGTTCTTCTGACCAACTCCTTTCAGTAATGATCGAATAGAAAATTCATCGGGTCAAACTGTTCGTTGCTAATCGGCTTTTTTTTCTCCCCATTCACTTCATATCATCCGACAGCCAAGCTGACTTATCAATTGATGGACGTGCATACACTATCGACAATTCAATGGTCCATGTTCGAGAATACGAGAACATAGTTCATGGTGAGTGGAAATCTTTCTGTGCATATCTCACTGGCTTGTGATGCTACGAAAACAGCTGTCAATCAGTTAGGGACTATGGGGGCATATTCGTCTCTCATGGTATATTTATGTTCCACCAATTCTATCACGTGATACAGTATAAAGAGATAACGTGCAATCGAACTCTTTCAAATATTTCCGTCAAAATGAATGAGAAGCCGTAAAGTTGCAGCTTTTTGAATATCGTTCTACCTTCACGTGTTGTCAGCTATTTGTTTTGTTCACTCTTTTTCGAAACCGCGCACAGGATATTACCTCGATGTGTTATTGTCTGAAAGTACGTAACATGATGTAATTGGGCAAGCCCGGTAATGTATTGATCGGGCAGATGCAATAAGCAACAGTAATTAAGGAGATAAAAACGACACACGGACAGGTCAATGCGCTTCTGGGTCTGTCGGGTGTTTCTTAAGGTCACTGTGGTGAGAAAAGAGCTTACAGACCATATACGTCTATTGGTCACTCTCCAGGTCAACATGTAGGGTTGCTTCACCAGGTATTTGACAGGAGCATCTCTTGTTACAAATTCTTGACGAAATGTCGATCAGTTTATTGACGTTGATAGACCTCGGAATGCCAAGTGTGCTTAAAAATGTTGTGATGGATGGACAAGTCAGGGACCCGGTTATTTTGACATTTACTGGAATATCTCAACGAGGTCGGGTGGATCAGTTCAAAGCTCACGGAATTCGGGGTTTCTGCATCTAAGTGATTTGTGTGGGTTCAGCCACAACTCATATTGAAACCTTTTCATTTTGAGAAGCGACTACTCACTATTCTTCAAAAAACGTACAGCTGACGCAGAGCACCTCTGGCTGGTACATATTCCTTTCCATCCGTTTCTTGTTCGACGTTTGCCTGTCTGCGTCTTCATGATGATTACCTGTGCATTCCATATCGTTGCCTAAGATGTACGATGGCAAAAATAAAAGTGAAATCTTTTTATGTTTGGCGTACTCCTCCGATTCTTACCTTGGGATGTTTCTACCACTGTTGGAACCTGTTCGGACGGTTTCGTCCCGTTTCTACCGAGTTTCAGTGTTCGAAGCACAATCTGATGGTGGAATCTGAAAGTCTGCCTCATTTCATCACCGTCCACCGGCTTACACCACGGAATGCTCCTTTGGGCGTTGTGCGGGTGATGTACGTTGTTACGTTTGCCTGCCAGTTCCTCTCAGTGGCTAACGCTGTGACGTCTATCATAAAGGTGGCAAGTGTTTTTAGCATGTCAACTCAACAAATGACTGCTGAATCGAAAGGCTGACAGTTTAGTGATGTATATATGAACAAAATGTGTGGTTCAAATGGAGTTCTATGTGAACAGGAAGGTCTTCGACCAAAGTCCGTATATCCCTATTTACATGTGCCATCCTCTTACTCAATATCTTCATTCAAGAGAAGATCGTCCTCAGACTTGCCTCATGGATCTTTATTTTTGAAGCATCTTAGCTTCTTTCATATAACCAACACTGTATGCTACCTGAAACCAGTGTGCCTTGCGAAGCTCTCTTGACATTTTTTCTTCTTCTCAATATGAGACTGTGTTTCGGAAATGTACCAATAAACAGTTGGGAGTGCCATTCATCTCGTGTCTTTTAGCCGTCCTTCACATAGATTCAAGATGCGTCTGCGCCGTTTCCACTGATGGCATGTAAGCTGCTGTTATTTCTTTGAATAACTTGAAAGTCAATCGTTGCACATCAAAAGGCTAACCCAAGAAACAGTTTAGTAATTTTCTCTCAAAGCGACTGATCAGAAATGAATAGACCTTCGCTTCTGGCATTTCCACACCAGAATTGTTGCTTTTTATTGAGGTTTTTATAAAAAAAATTTGGTTTTAGCGAACAGAACTGTTTTCGATAAATTCTCATCTTAGGCTGGTACAATTATATATCAAATCAAGAAACTGTAGGGAAAATTATTGATCAAAAGTAGTACGAGGGTAAAGCGATTGGGTAAAACACAAACACGACTTCGTTGTGGTTATGATCACAAGGCAGGTAGGTTTTGGGAAGTCAGTGTTAATTGGGGGGGATGGGATCAAATCGTCGCGTGCGTTGACTGCAGGTGTTTGGCCACGGTAATCCCAGGGTGTGAACGAACTGTTTTTGAACACACACATCCTGCCCATAGCCGAGGCAGTCGCAATCCGATTACGTCAGCC